>JAZGVQ010000195.1:0-11976 GCA_037356215.1 Thalassiosira gravida | reverse complement strand
CAGTATTTCACATGGCAGACATATCCACCCAGACTCCTGACCGTGGTCGGACGGTTGTTTTGAGTAGGTTTGCGGCAAATGTGGAGGAGACCGACGATGATAGCCAGACAATATTATCTATCTGGAGTGCAGATCTTCTCGACCAGGTTGGGGATTATGCATATCTTCCAACGAATCGAATCAAGTCAGACGACATATCGTTGGATATTTATACCGGTATTGTGTTCTCTCTGCTGCGTCAGCTTTGTATGGCCAATGCATCATCACAAACTAGTGTCCGTGCACAGGCAGGTGTTTCGTGCGATCTTGAAGGAAAGATGGACAAGAAAGGTAACCTGAGCCGGCCGGTATTACCTACCAGATGCGTGGAAGATTTCATCTACCAATCTTGGGCTTATACATCTCTTCCAGCGAGCCGAACTAAGTCACATGACGTATTGCTGGCTAGTTTAAAGATGGGTGAGAGTACCATACCGAGAGGGTTTTCTCACCGTCAATTGAGGATACTGATCCCCAGGCTGTTCCAGCTAGAATCGCTACAATAAGCAGCAGCAAGGGTGTCCAGCACCCCGGTCAAAGCCATGGAGCAGAGGAAGATTGTGGCGAAAAAGAGGTACAAGGAGAACAGAAAAAGAGCAACCAAGGTCTGGCGTCATCTGTGAATCAAGACACTCGTGAAATTCAGTCACGAAGCCGGAAAACGATAAAGATCACAAGCTACGGGCATTATCAAAGGAGAACCAGGGGTTCCAAGACCAAGTGCTACAGCTCCAGCAGCAGTTACAAATTGCCGAACAAGAGCGGGATGAAGCTGCGTGGCGGGTTCGTGATGCAAATAATTGTGTGGGTGAACTCTATGGCGAACGGGATGAGAATCATACAAAGTTCCTAGAACGAAACGGGAAATTGCGTGTTGATCTTGATAAGGCTCTCTCCAACTCTGAGTCCACCTCCTCTCACCTATCACAAGCACGAGAAATAGCTAAAACCCATGAAGTCATGGTTCTGAAGGTCGCCATGGGACGTAAGAATTTCTTAGCTACAGCTAGGAACAAGAGCTTAGATGACGATGTGTCAACCTTGAAGTCTAAATACGATGATCTCATGTCCGAGATGGAGAAAGTCAAGGAAGATTGCAAGAACCGGACTCAAAGCCTGTTGGTTCAATGTGATGCACTCAAAGACAACAATTACATACTGCCTACATTTGCCGCCGGAAGAGAGAAGCTCCTGGACCGCGTTCAACTAATGAATGCTTGGCGACCAAAATAGAGACATTCTATGTACATCTCGTTACTGTTCAGAGAGAGAAAGAAGCATTGGCCAGTGAGAAAGTTGATCTCGAGGAGCAGCTCAATTCAATTCTAGATGAAAACGATGCCTTAAAAAGACGTGCGACAAAAGACGGGGCTCAGATGAAGGTTCTTGAAGAGGAGAAGACAAAGCTCGAAGAGGAAAGAGACATCCTCGCTATACAAACAGATGAGCTAAACAAAAGGGTGGAAACATTGATCAAGAAAAATACCCATATTGAGGATCAGTACAGCACAATGCAATGTGATAATTCTACCTTGGATAGCCACATGAAGGGGCTCGATGCTCAGGCGAATGCTCTTAAAGAGGAAAAGGCCGTGCTCGAAAAATATCTTACCATTGCACAAAAGGATCGCATTGCTGCTCAAGATGAAAATGCCGCACTAAAACAGAAGCTCGCTATTGAAGCAAGTGCTGTGAGATTTCTTGAGAAGGAGCGATCTGATTTGGAGAAGCAGCTCATTGAATCATATATCGACGACCTAAAAAGGGAAATCGGAGACCACAACCAACAGCCACCGCCGCAACAATTACCAATCGAATCTTTTCAGGTTCAGACCGATGACAGTTCTCACCATTACTGCAGCGACGTTGATGATGATGATGATGTCATCTACGATTATGATAATTATTCAGAGGCTTCTAATATGCGGAGCGCCAACTTGGAAATCAATAAGCTCAGAGATGAGAAATCCTGTTTGGAACAGAAACTTGAGAAATGTGAAGCACATGTCCTTCATTCCGACAAGGTGCGCGATGAGTTGATAAGTACAATGAGTAAATGGCTTCCATCTTCTGTTTGAGTTTATTTATGCTTTTGGCCGAGGAGGGAGATATCGTATGATTCGCTTTTTGTGCTAATCTATGAGTAGTAAATTCAAACCTTGAAATATAGCACACAGAAATGATTAGTGTGACCAGTGCGACCTAACCACAGTTGATACGAGCATTTGCGAAGAACGACATCCTTATTCAAAGTAATATGTTGTAACACAATTTTATTTCACAATAAATATAATGGCCCACAATCAGAAGGGAGTCTCTGCCGTGCTATCTTTGTCACGGAATCGAGAGAGCAGATCAACGGCACTGCATATCAACCACTTGGCAGAATTTCTGCTGTTACTAATAATAAAATCTCTCTTAACTCGAGTTCGTACCTTGAAGATGCGCTTCAAGTTGTTTTTATCTTTCGCAAGCCAGACCAAACACCACAACTAGACCATTTCGTAAAGCAAATAAAGGCATTGGGCTCATTATTATGGTCATGGACCATTTATACCTCGGAATTGTAGTGTATTTGATCGCACTAGACATGGTCAGATTGACTTCGGAATCATTTATCTTCAACGGCATCGAAGTCACAGATCTTGCGAATCCTTTTGAGTCTTTGTATGGGACCAAACTCATAGGTACCTTCCGTCCGAGCTGATTCTTATGAACGTGGCTACAGGGGCGGAGTTATCTGAATTTTGGTACATGCAGGGCGCACCATGCATGTCTGTAAGAATATATTGGATGTGAAATGTTGATGGTATAAGCAATTTAGTGTAAATGTTTGTGCTTCACTAAGATTATTCCTGATCATCGAATTTGATTGAGTGTAAATGTGATGACATGCCATCTATTATATTTTTCTTTGATCTATTAGGTGTATCCATATTTTGTAGGCAGGTTGGAACCATTATTTGAGTTATGATCCCTAGACCCTTAAGTGGGCATATTGGTTTCATTAGATCTGCTTCGCTTGACTCAACCATAGATATTTTTCAGGAGAACCCGCAGGAGGACATGTAATTGCACAAATAGTAGTTTCTCATAATTGAATGGTAATTTAGACTTGGATGATACCACTTTCGACACTCACTAATTAGAAGGATGATTCTCTTTCTCTGTTTCATAAAAGTATTGTTTCGTTTGTAGGTAGTATTTTTCGCGTGCGGTCACGAACAATACAACTAAATAATACCTCATATCATTTACATGGATCGTTAAATCTTTTTCAATATGATGGATGCTCCTATCACATCCAAATTCGCTTGCTGTCGTATTACGCAATCGTCCCACGACAAAACCTCAAAGCCTGCCAATTTCGCAACATTATTGACATAAGATCTAGAATGACCGAATCTCCCGCATGGGAGCAACCTCACACCGCCGTCTGCTTCTGAACCTTCAATGGTTTCGGCAGTAAAGCCGATGAGACCATCATCAATCAAACACTTGGAACTTTCTTCAAGCACCTTCGAAATGTCCCCCACGTAGATAATCACGTCGGATGCTAGAATGGAGTCTATTGAATTTTCATCCAAATTTGACAAATACTTCGCTGCGTCTGCATTACTTAGAGATGCATATACACTCCTCCCTTTTCTGCTCTTTCTTTCTTGTGCAATGTCAATCATTCTCTGTGAAAGATCCACCCCCGACACTTCGACCCAGGGCATCTCATTCGCCACAAGCTCGCCGAGCAAACCGGTACCGCAGCCCAAATCAACTACTTTCTTCACAGAAAGCGGTGATCTCTCCAGTTGCCTCAATGCTTTCATAAATGCATTATGCAATAAAACGTGTCCTTTGTATTGAAGGACATCGACAAGTTCGGATTCGAATCTCGATGAATAACCATCGAATAGAGCACTAACATATTCTGGATCGAGATCTTTCGCGCTAGAGACTACGTTGTCGATCACATTGCTGCCATCGTCCACACTTGCCAATTGTACCAATGCATGCCCATCTTTCGGGTTGATCTCTAAAGCTTTCGCGAAGAAGTCCCGAGCCCGCTTGAATGACCCTTGTTTCTTTTCGGTAATTCCCATATTGTTGTATAAATCCACTATCAGATCCTTGAAGGATTCCTTGGCATGTTCATCGACAATGTCTTGGTTTTCGTATCCCATGATGGACGCGAATAGCGGTGCTGCGAGTTTCTCATCATCGAGCAGGTAATTCATTTGTCGTTGGAAGTTTTCTCCCCCCTCTCTCGCAGCGGCAGATGCAAGCACGGACGTCCTGACGAAATTACCGACGAGAGCGATATTACCAAGACTTTTTGGATCAGACTCGGCCTCTGCATCCATCATATTTTTTTCAGATTTCACCACGGCCCGATGGTAAGATTGATAAGCTAGTTCTGNCAGTAACGAGATGTGCACAGGACGCATCTCGTTACTGCTCAGAGGGAGAGAGACGCATTGGCCAATGAGAAAGTTGATCTCGAGGACCAACGCAATTCGATTCAAGGTGAATATGATGCTTTAATTAGACGTGAGACTGAAAATGGGACTCAGATGAAGGTACTTAAAGAGGAGAAAACAAAGCTCGAAGAGGAAAGGGACATCCTCGCTGTACAAACAGATGAGCTGAACAAAACGGTGAAGATATTGATAAAGAATAATACTGATCTTGAAGATAAGTGCACCATAATGCAATGTGACAATGCCACCTCGGGTAGTCACCTGGAGGGACTCAATGCTCGGGTGAATTTTCTTGAAGAGGAGAAGGCCGTGCTCGAAGGAGATCTTTCCGCTGCGCAAAAGGATCGCATTGCTACTCGAGATGAAAATGTCGTACTAGAACAGAAACTCGCTGCTGAAGCAAGTGTTGTGAGGTCGCTTTACAAGAAGCAATCTGATTTGGAGAAGCAGCTCGTTGAATCAAATGCAATAATCGTGTTGAATGAGTCACATGTCGACGCCCAAAGAAGGGAAATCGGAGATCTCAAACAGTGTGCTTCTAATATGCGGAGCGCCAACTTGGAAATTAAGAAGCTAAGAGATGAGAAATCCTGTTTGGAGAAGAAACTTGAGAAATGCGAAGATCATGTCATTCATTCCAACAATGTACGAGATGAGTTAATGAGTACACTGAGTATATGGCATCCATCTCCTGTTGTTTAATTTTATACATGCTTTTTGCCGCGGAAGGAGATGTCGTATGATTTGCTTTTTATGCTTTCTATGAATTGTAAAAGCGAATAATCTGTGACTAAGATAGTAAATGCAAACATGGAAATAGCACGCCGAAATTATTGCGTGGTCTAACCACAGTTTGCGTGAGCATTTGCAAAGGAAACGGTATCCTTATTCAAAGCAATATATTGTAACACAATTTTGTTTCACAATTGATACAATTGCCCAGAATCGGAAGGGAGTCGGCCAGTGTCATCTTCGTCACGCATGATGAGAGAGCAGATCAACGGCGTCGCATTAGTATCAATCGCTTGACAGAATTTCTGCTGGTTCTGATGTAATCTCTCTTCATTTGAGCTCGTACATTGAAGGTGCGCCCCAACTTGGTTCAAGTGGGTCTAATGCAGAGATCATCTGAGTAACACCACTGGTTTTCGCTCTAGAATCCATAATAGCTTCTGATCAGAAGGTGTGTGATAAACGTTTGCCATAATCTGGATCTATGAATGCTTCGGAGCCTGTCCGAGGCAGATTCGATGCTCCAAGAGGTTTGCTATTTACCAGACAATTTGGAGTGCCCGCCCAATCAACCTTTCCATTCTCGATACCCAGCCGGGGAAGATTTTCATGGCAAGGGTGCAATACTTCGAATTGGGAACCTTGGTTATTGTGTTAAGTCAGTTAAAATGGGTATAATACACCGTCCAATATGCCACTGATGTACATTCTAGAATATATTCCTATTAGATTAGTTGTACTTCCTTGCACCATAAACACTAAACTCTTGGAGTCATAACTATCTATTCGTAAATTTCCGTGCGACAATATAATACCCATCACACTGCATAACAGCGTCGAGAACACGATGCTTAAAATACAACTGGCTGTCTTGCTATTTCAATTTGAAAGAGCAAATAATACTTCCACTTTCACTCCAGATTTGAGTTGGAGGTAGGTTTAAGGGCCAATCCGACAAGAGATACTGGTGCCACGTTGTCATGCCGTGATTAATTGGTAAGATGTATGTAGATGCACTGTGGTTATGATTCCATCTTATCTGATCCTGAAGCAACATACATTGTTCTATCAATTCAATCATGTTAAAATTCTTTATCTTACTTTTTTCATGTACGATTAAGTGTTCATCACAAGTAGTTGCATCATGTAGTAGCAGTTTCTGGCATCTCTTCCATCAACATCCATATTCGCAGAACGTATAAACAAAACATATATAAACATCCAAAATCACTGCATGTACCACTTCACTTTTACAACAAACAACGGACTATATCCCACTCCTTGTATAATCCTCCTCCAGACCAGTTCCCACCGAATCACCATAGCTCGAACTCTCGTACTGCGAATAGTCGCCATTGGTGTCGCTTTCAGAGGCAATGTCGTGTATGGTCCGAGCGGACACGTTCGAGTTGCCAATGGACGTTTCGCCCGTGGTGTTGGGATCGGAGTTGGAGTCCATGGCGCGGAGGGAGCGCTGGATGGCCCATGCGGCAGCGTCGGTGGCGCCCGCGGGACCTGGATAGAGTTTTGTTCGAAGAAGGGTCAAGGTAGGGGAGCAAAAAATGTACTTTTAGCAACCAAATCAACGCGTTGTCGGGAAGGGGAAACAAGAAATCATCATTATGGCGTCATCATACTACCAGCCATACTCACCCTGACGTGCCTCCGGTTTGCTCTGGTTCGCAATCTCCTGCCACATGTTCGCCTGCGCCAACGCGTTTTGCTCATCCTGCATGCTCCTGCTATGCTGCTGTGCGTCTGAACCGCTGGGCGCGTCGTGCCGGTCCTCGCTCGCACTCTTGGCCGCGGCGATGACCCCCGGCCAATCCCCCTGCTCAATCAAAGAATTGAGGTTGAAATCGCTCTCCATTGAGCCCCGGGAGGGTGTGTACTGATTGAAAGCCGGAGATGCGGATATGACTTCGCGCAATCGCGCCACCTCATCCACGCTCAGTTCTCCCACGGATTGGTCCGACATGCGCTGAGCGGCTGCCCCAACGGCCTGCCAATTACCTGCTTCTATCGCCTGTTCCAACTCGGATTTGGTGGAGGAGATAGACGTCACACTGTGGTCCCCCGACGATGTCCCTTCCATGGCACTGCTGCTCATACCTGCGGACTGTGACATGCTGGACTGTTGCGACATGCTCCTCTTCGGGGCAGCCTTGGCCTTAGCCTCCAATTTCGCAGATTTTTGCACTGCCAGCCGCGCCCGACTGGCGATGGCGCGTTCTTGCATTCTCCTCAGAGTCTCGACCAGTTCTTCCTCGCGACCCTTGAATTGAGTCATCATTTCGTCGATGTTGTCGGCCTCCTCGGGGACCACCCTTCGAACCAAGGCCTCGACCTCGGCGCGTATTTCCGCCTGTCCGCGTTGGCTGCTCAGATTGGAAGCGCTCGTACGATCGGTCGTGGCCATGCTACGCGGTGTGGTAGCGGAGGTGGCACTCCCCGTCCATCGGCTGGACCGACTGGCGCTCGACGCCGAGAATGAGGACTCCCCATCGAACGTCTGATCGGCCTCGAACCGCGCCGCCGCCAAAACGACGCCCTGCCAGTCCCCGTTCTCGACCAATTTGTCAATCTCCACGGCTCGCGACTGCTCGAGGGAAGCTCCCAGCATGCTCGAACTTCCAGAAGTTCGGGAGCCGCTGTGTATGCTGTCCCCTTCTATAGATCTCGAGGCGGCCATGTTCGCAGCATGGGTGGGAGAGCGCCGATGGCTGCCGTGCCCTTGGCTCGCCAATACGGCCGCCAATGCACCAACGTGTCCCCAATTGCCCGCCTCGATGGCATTGTCGAGATCTTCCATGGCCGATGGAGTCGACGAGGGGGTGGGGGATGCGATGGATGATATGTCCCCCGCGGAAGAGGCGCTTTCTTGCGACGACTCGGGGTCAGCACGTGACCGTGTCGCCGCGTAGGCACCAGCGGCAACGACTCCGACGCCGGCCGCACCCAGGGCGGCGGCGGCTCCTGCCGTAAGTCCACCTCCTTTGCCTGCTGCCTGCGTCACTGCTCCTCCGCCACCGCCAACAGCAGCAGCCGCCTGCGGAGCATCTTGAGAGGTGGCCGCTTGTCCCGCTGCAACGGCGCCCACACCTCCTGCATACCCCGTATCACTATAGTCAGCGTCAAACGAACTTCCCTCTCCAACAAAGTTCGACTCACCACCCGACTCATCCTCCGTAGACAAGAATCCGCTCCTCTCACTGCCGTACGGACTCAGCATCGAGCTCCCACTACTCTGACTCATGTTCACATCCCTCCGAGGCGATTCCGGAGGCGAGTTCGTCGGCGTGTGCGACGCCACCAACGTCGAGGCAGCCGCCATGGCCGCGATCTGCGAGGTACTATTCCCCGTACCAGAAGCATTCACGTCGCCAATATGATCATCCGTGTCCGTGGAGAATATGCTCTCGTCCACCTCGCTGTCCCTACCCGAATCGTCCACGCGAGACAAATCGTCGTGACTCACTTCCCCCAACTCCGGCATGGGAGACATATTGTGCGCCATGGTCGAGCTCGAAACCCGACTCGTGGGCAGCAAGTTATCCCGACTGGTGTAGCTCTTGTCGGCCGTGTTGACCGTGAAGTCGTCGCCGTCCCCGGCTCCCGCCATCATCGCTCCATTGCCATTCGGGGCCATTTCCAGATCGTCCTCGTGATTTCGAGGAGGCTCGTTCTTCGGTTGGCCGTAGTTATTCTTGCGGGCGAAGAGAACGGTGAGGAAGAAGCAGAGGAGCACGGCGAGTATGATGCCTACTATGGCCCCGGACGAGATTGAATCGGGTTCCAGAGGTTCGGTGGGGGTTGTAATTCGATCTCCCTCGTTCGGATTGGGATTAAGGATGGGCGTGGGTGGTGGGGACGAGGAAGTGGGAGGCGTGGGCGGCTGTGGTGGTGGTTGCATTGCCGCGTTTAAGTTGAAGTTGTCAACGAGCCAACCCTCTTTGATCTTATTTAGCATGGCCGCTTGAAAAATCGCTGTTTTTTCCTCTACGTTGGGTTCGTTTTCCATCGAGAGGAGGATGGTGTTGTTGAAATAAAGGCATTCGGTGGGTGGGATGTCATCGGGGACGTTGCCGACGTAGACACCTCCGGGACATACTAAAGTGATTGAATGGGACAAGGTGAGAAAACGAAAAAGTGGAAAGAAACAACTGATAGATGTGAAAAACTTGTGTGATCGTCTGCTTACCAACATCATCCACCGAATCAACTACCACCGAAGTAGCCTCATTCACAATCAACTCTCTTCCATCCTCCCCATCTCTTCTTCTTCTCAGCTTGGGCTCCTCATTCCTTGCAGCGACACGAATCGATGGAGCACTATTAACCGTCCTCCTCCTCGTACTAACACTACCATCACCGCCATTAATACTACTCCCACTATCCCCATCATCCCCTCCAAACTCCTCCTCCACCACAATATTACTCAATATCAACAACTGTTCCTCCATCATAACCTTCACTTGATTGGTTTCTCCCGCCATAACCTCCGCGGCATTCACCTGTCCATCGAGACTGGCGACGAATACAAGAGAGGCCGGAACTTGTCCCGTGTAGGGAATGTTGGTGGGTGGATGGGTGGGCATACCGGATGTTGTGGGGGAGGAGGAGGTTGTGGGCGATGTGGAGGGTGATGGCGAGATGGTGGGTGGCATGGTGATGGTAGGCGAGTCGGTGGGTGATGTGGAGATGGTGGGTTTTGTGGAGATGGATGGTGGGATGGAGGGACTGGTTGTGGGCTACACGGGTATTGCGAAAAAACGAAGAGAGAAGAATGGTAGAGATTGTGTGAGAGTGTGATTCGGCAACTGCAACAGTCCATACATGTCCAGCTGGAGGAAAGATGGTCCTCTCGATATTCTCCAAATGTCCACACTCCAAGGTTCCTCTGAAAAAGATGAACGACAATCTCTGCTCTTGCCCAAATCAATGATTCTTCAAGTCCACCTCCCATCTCAGCATTCCCACCGGCATGCACACCAACATGGCACGTATCAATACACATTCGTCCTTGTCCACATTTTTCCAAACTAAAAACAAGAGCAATACACCACAAAGCACTTCTACATCGCTACACATCCATAGCCATACATACATATCCATATACATCCACGGTCTCTCTCACCTGCACGGTAGGCATCCCCGTCGGACCCTCCGTCGAAACAACACCCGTAGGCGATCCGGAAGGATCGCTCGTCGGCTTCGTCGTCGGTTTCGACGTCGGACTCGCGGTCGCGGGCGAATTCGTGAGAACGGGTTCGAACGGAGGTTCGACGGGAGGTTCGGTGGGGAAGGGAGTCGACGTGGGCGGATCCATCGCAATGGTGGGCCGCGCGGTGGGTTCGGACGTGGGAGGCGACGAGGGTTCCGGCGTGGATGGGGGGCGGGTCGGCTCGCCCGGTTCGACCGGTGGGGATGTCGGCGTTTTGGAAGGCTCGGACGTCGGAGACTTGTGTTTCGGCAAGAGATGGACGGTTGTGGCCGCAAGGTGCAGGCACACGAGATGTATATCAGCTTTTTTTCCGATGGAGTGCAAAGAAAAGTATTATGGGAGAGTGCATTATTTTCTTACCGGAGTGGGTTTGGACGTGGGTCGCTTTGTTGGCTGGGGCGTTGGCTGCGAGAGTGAGAGAGAGGATAAAACAGAAAGATGGAGCACATTAGATATGAGACAAAATCAAATTGTACATTTATCAAACAGCACATACGATATAGGTGGCAGAGAGTCGGACACGGCATTGCAAACAACTTTTCTACATGCTCTCTCCCCCACCCTTGTCAAAATAGTCTTTGCATCGCACGGTCGAAAACATGGTCCAATATCCGAAATGGATTCTGCTGTAAAAAACAACACCATTCAAGCGTTTGACACCTCCCCCCATCTCTCTCTCTCTACCGTCACGCGTGACCAATATCCAACATGTCGCATTTTTCTCCCACACACCGTATTTTCTCAAACTCACCATCTTACTAGGCCTCCCGGTCCTCGCCTCCGTCGGACTCGAAGTCGGCATGACCAAATCGGCACCCACCCTCTCCAAACTACTATCCATCGTCCCGCAAACGTATATCAAATATTGCCTCTCCTGCTTCGTCGGCACCTCCCCCTCCCCCGTCCCATTCGTGCGTATCCCCGTATCATCCACATCGTCCGTATTCTCGCAACATCCCTTCCCGCCCCACAATTGATTCGGGTACAATTCGCACAAACACGATAGAATGAGATAGGTTTCCTGAAGCGACAGTGGCATGTCCACGAAGGACGATCCGAAGTCGTTTTCGGTCAACCATCCCCCCGAGATGGTGTCGGTGAACGTCACGTATTCCTCCTTGGACAGAAAGCCATTTCGGTCGACGTCGGCGTCGTTCATGGGGGCGGTGATGTAATCGAGCGATTCGCATCGGGTGGAGAGTTGGGTGACGTCCACGTTGTTTTTGGAATAGCGTTCTGTCGATCGTGTGAATGGAAAGTTGTTTTGGTTGTTGTTGTGGTTGTTGTGGTTGTTGTTGTTGTTGTTGTTGTTGTTGTTGTTTGGCGAGTGGAATAGTTCGTACGAGGATGATTCTGCTATTGTGGGTATTATTGGTGTTATTGTTGTCATGGCTGCGGCTGCTGCTGCCGTGGATAGGATGCAGTATGGCATGGAGGATCGATGTTGTGGTCTTGGTCGTCGTCGTCGTTTGGGACGTCCTGTCATTGGTATCGTCGTCGTCGTCA
>JAZGVQ010000194.1:0-11805 GCA_037356215.1 Thalassiosira gravida | reverse complement strand
CCAAGACCAAGATCATGGTCGCAGCTCGTCGTCTGCATGCGATTGGGCAGCTGAAAGATCACACCAGCAAGCTCGTCCTCAAGGGATTCACCAAGTGCTCGGTGGGCCGTTTCAGAAAGCAGTTTGAGTTCAAGCTCCAACAGATGGAGGGTGCCAACATCGTTCAGAATGGCCCTCGTCTTTGGGAACATGACTCCGCATATGAAGAGACAAGTTACGTCGTCTTTCTTGGCGTCGAGTTCTATCATGTTCTGAATCAAGGGAACGAGTGGAATGTACCCAAAGGGCACAAGTTTAGCGCTGTCGCCCCTGGCAAGAGGAAATGCTTCAACTGTGGCAAACCTGGGTGCACTCCTTCTACCTGTAACCAACCACTGGATCAGGAAAGGATCAAGCGAAATAAGAAGGAGTACTTCGATAATAAAGCGAAGCTTCAGCCTGGAAATACTGGCCGCGGTTCTGGACGCGGCGGATCTGGGCGCGGCCGGGGAGGCCGTGGAAGTAGTGGACGCGGAGGCGCTGGACGTGGCCAAGGTGGATACTCGCGGGAGAAGTGGGGCAGCCCCAGTACTAACGTAGAGATTCGCTGGCATAGTGGGGAGCCACATGCTTATTGCAAGTGGTGTAAGAAGGCTGATGTTGGGACCAAGGGTGGTTGGAATACTACCCATAACTCCAAGTGGCATGAAGCTGCACAAACGGAGGGATTCACTGTCCTTACTAACTTGGCAAGCCTTGAACCCAGTAATCATCTCGTCGCGCAGGTCAGATCTAATCAAAAAGGGGAGCAGCCCCCTGACCTAGCGTCCGCATCTGATCTTTCGAGCAGTACTGGTGGGAGGATTGGAACGGCTACTACTGCCCAGGGCAAGAGTATTATCGCCCGTTTCCAGTCATTAGCCGTATCGGATGAAGCTCGCAATCAAGCTGAGCAAATTGGCAAGGCCTTGGGGTTAAACTGTTAGAGCTGTGCACTGGTGCAGCTCTCCTTCAGTCAAATCCAGTCTGGTTATTGCACCCTCTTAGTTTCATATTGGGTTGCTTTGACTTAGGAATAAACATTTTCTGGGGTTGCCTCGTTGTATTGTGGCTACCTTGGAGAATGCAGGCCCCATGTCTACTTTTATCATTCATATCGGTGTTTATTTGGTTAGGGGAGATTCCGCCTCCGAAGTTGTTATATAGGAATTGGAAAACTAGAATGCGGCACGCTTATTTCAACATGCGCCGCTTATTCGATCCTGGGGGTTATCCACGCCGTCACAGACGCATTAGGAAGAAGAAACCAGTAACTCTCAGGAGCTTCAGACGTCGTCGTCTGTCATATCATCTTGTCAGACGTTGTCGTGGACGTCGTTCAGTGCACACACCGACCCTTGATGGGAACCGCATTCCATCTCGACGCTCGAGGAGACATCGTTGTTGGAAGGGGAGAAATTGGAGATCCAGACACCGTCATTGGGTGCGAAGGGTGGTGCATCATGAATTCTTTTTGAACGGAATTAATCCTCCCAAGCCATGGGAAGATATGGGATTTAGTGAAGAGTCTTTGGATTCCTTTTGTAAGGCCACAGATTTCTTAGGTCTCATCAAACTGTTCAATGCCTTTGAGGCAGAGGACCATAAGGCCCGAGCACAGGATACAGTGACTCGAATGATCGGCCATCGGTCCAACTTATTTTTGTCACAAGTGTTGGAAGCACAGACCAAACCGGACATTACCTCTGATAAGTTCAAGGATTGTCCAGCAGTGTGGGACACTGGAGCCTCGTATGGACTTACGCCTTTTAGAAGCGATTTCATTGACTACGAGGAGGTTCATATTGAAGTCCAGGATATTGCCCATACTAATTACGTTGTAGGAATAGGAACTGTCATGTGGAAATTGAAAGCCACCAATGGTGACACAGTTTACTTGCCTCTTTTGTGCTATCATTTGCCTACAGCGGACATTCGACTCTTGAGCCCTCAAACCTATCATCAATTGCATGGAGGGACGAGTCATATACTTGATCAAGGCCGAACGGTGGAAATGAGATTACCACCAGGAGGGCCTGGAGCACCTGAGCATCATTTGTGTATACCCATCGATGTGAGGGGAACCAATCTTCCTATTGTATTCAATGTGCATTGCAACGACCAAGAACGAATGGTTATTGGTCCGCATCTGAGGTCTGCATTAGTACGGCATACTATGGACTTCAGAGGGAGCTTGAAAGTGGCACAAACGTCACATGAACGCAGTAAACTTGGCATTCCGAGAATGTGGAACCCTGGCTTAGAAGATTTCGAGTACGAGTTTAGTTCTATGGAAGCCATGTGCTGTCCATGCGTTGGCGATGAAGCCAATGTGAATCTCTCTGGTCCCCAGAGGGAGCTTTTATTGTGGCATTGGAAACTGGGATGTTCAATGAAACGAGTGCAGCAACTGATGGTTGAGCACGAGGCTGTTGACGTGAAGGACGAATCTGTCATCTTTCCGCAAGTTATCAAGCCTTGGTTTCCGACAGCATCTAGCTGTCCAATCCCACGGTGCACAGCCTGTGAGCTGGCACAAGCCAAGCAACGAAATCCAGGAGTGAAGAAGCAATCACCTGTCAAAGAGAAGGAAGGAATCCTTTCTGCCGATGCTTACAAACCTGGAGATATGGTTTCTACTGACCAGTTTGTTGTGAAAACGCCAGGCTGTCTGCCTACTGGATATGGCAGAGAGGGTCCTGCAAATAGATACCATGGAGGTACAATTTTCAATGATGCTGCTACTGGCATTATTAGGGTCGAAAATCAGGTCTCGCTGGGAGCCGGCGAGACTATCCAATCCAAACTCCGATTTGAGGAGTGGCTCTGGAAGTTAGCTTTTGTTGAGGTGCAACACTATTGCAGTGACAATGGAGTGTTTACTGCTGAAGAATTTCGTGAGGAGTGCAAGAAATCCAATCAGGAGCAGTCTTTTTTGGGAGTGGGAGCACAACACATGAATGCTCGTGCAGAGCGTGCTATCCAGACCATAATGGGTATGGCCCGTACTTTCATGATCCATGTTGCATTACATTGGGGAGAATATGGGGTGGATGATATTGCGTTGTGGCCATTTGCAGTGAAACATGCTGCATGGTTATACAATCGTCTACCAAATGCCATCACCGGCATTACTCCACTCGAAATGATCACCAAGGACAAAGCGAATCATGTGGATCTCTTACGCACTCATGTGTGGGGATGTCCAACTTTTGTTTTAGATCCAAAGTTGCAGGATGGAAAGAAGATTCCTAAATGGAACAAACGGTCTCGAATTGCCCAGTTTGTGGGATTTACTGAGGATCATTCATCCTTGGTTGCAAACGTTTGAAACCTTAGAACAGGGCATATTAGCCCGCAGTTTCATTGCGTCTTCGATGACCTTTTCCACACAGTTTTCAGTGATGGAGAAAATAAAGCGGTCACGGATGCAATAACCGAGTCATTATGGGACAATAGTCGTGAGTACTTTGGAGAAGATGAGTTCGATGAGGATGGGATTCTCGTTTATGAGCCCCCTCCACTGGACGATGTTTGGCTTAATGAAGAAGAACGTCGAGATGCTAAGGAACGTTGTCTCAAGCAATGAGATTGACAGATCCGACGTGAGAAAGCCATCGAACAAAAGATAGTAGACATGACTCCAGAGGGAGCTGGTCCAACAGCACCTTGTCGTCAAAATCCTTCCCGTGTCCCTGATTTAGTTGAAGATAGTGGGAGTTCTAGCTCTGATGAATCGTCTGCAGCAGATTCTACCATTTTGGGAATACCACACGAATCAGAGGGAGAAATGTGGGCCAATAATCCGAGTCAAGAAATTGAGCCTAGTGTTCGACAGCCTGCACCACTGTTATTGCCAAGATCACCTTCATCGCCAAATGTAGTGGAAACTGAATTGCCAGTTGTACCAGCCGAGCCTGTTTCTCCGATTTCAATTCTGGTGAATAATCCATCTGCGAGTGAACCTGTGTCTTGTCGAACTTGCATCAATCGTGACAGTAACCGTGACAGTCCTCCTCGTGAAGAGAGGGAGCCTCAGTGGAGTCGAGAGGATGGCCGTCTACAACGCAGAAATTTCAACTTTGCGAAGATGACTCCTCGACAGTTTCAGCAGGTGAAGGGAACTATGTCCAGTAAGGACAGGAAAACATATTTTGTATCTTTGTGCGCAAAACGTCCACCCAGAGTGAGCCGTCTGTCTAGAAAGAAATTGAAGTACAAGCAGAGAATGGCTTTGAGACGCTCTGAGGGAGACAGAATGTTAAGCGCCAAACATTTTCATGGTGATGAATCCCTGACGAATGTCGATCGAATGCTTAATGTAGATCATGTCAAGGAAACTCTCACCGTGGAGCACCTGATGAATAGCACTTTGGCTCCGTTCATTGAACTCGCTGCAAATGATTGTGGTTATCAAGGAAGCGTAAAGGAGTTGATTTGCAATTGGGTGCATCCTTTGTTTTTGAAAGCAAAGTCAGCAGCCAGCAAAGAGGATAATCCAAATTGGTGGCAGGCCATGAATGGTCCTTTTGCTGATGAGTTTTGGAAAGCAGCCGTCACTGAACTAGAGACCTTAGAAGGAATGGGAGCTTGGGACGTAGTCGATCAGAAACCTGAAATGAATGTCATTGATTCGACTTGGGCGTTCAAATTGAAGCGATATCCCGATGGTCTAGTGAAGAAGTTCAAAGCACGATTTTGTGCAAGAGGTGACCAACAAATTGAAGGAGTTGATTTCTTTGAGACTTATGCACCTGTGGTGCAGTGGACTACAGTGAGATTAATGCTCATCTTGGAGGTTCTGTTGGATCTCAAGTCCAAACAAGGAGATGTAACCGCAGCGTTCCTTCATGCCGATCTTGAGGAAGACGAGGAAGTTTTTGTGAACATGCCTTGTGGTTTTGAGAAGAAAGGAAAGGTTCTGAAATTGCGCAAAACTCTGTATGGGTTACGCCAAAGTCCGAGAGCTTTCTGGAAATATATGGTCGAGAAGATGGAGAAATGCAACATGCCTCAATCGTCATTGGATCCCTGTCTGTTTATAGGAGACAAGGTGATCTGTATTTGTTACGTTGACGATTTGTTATTCTGGGCCAGAGATGAGAAAGACATCCACGATTTGGCCATGCGACTTAGAGAGGAAGGAGTTGATCTCGAGCAAGAGGATGATGCTGCAGGATTCCTTGGCGTCCGATTGGATTGTGACGAAAATACAGGTCTGCTGGAAATGAAGCAGACTGGGTTAATAGATAGAGTCTTAGAGGCGTTGGGTTTGGATGCTGGCACTGTTAATGGAAAGGCCACTCCAGCAGAACACGCACCTTTGACAAAGGATGAAAAAGGGCCAGAGGCTTCGGGAGAATTCAACTACGCAAGCGTCGTGGGAATGCTGCTTTACTTGTCTGGACACTTGCGTCCTGACATAGCTTATGCAGTGAATTGTTCTGCCCGTTATATGTTCTGCCCAAAGCGCTCTCATGAGGAGGCGCTGAAACGCATCGGGAGATATTTGAAGACCACTCAAAATAGAGGTTTGGTTCTGAATCCCGTGTGCGACAGTAACGGAGTTGCTGATGTTTTGCAAATTGATGACTATCCTGATGCAGATTTTGCAGGATTGTATGGATACAAAGAAAACACTGATCCAGCTAGTTCAAAGAGCAGGACAGGTTTTGCAATCACCGTTGCTAAGTGTCCAGTATTGTGGATATCAAAATTGCAGAGCAAAACCGCGTTGAGCACGATGGAGGCTGAGATTGTCGCGTTGGCTCATAGCTGCAAGGAATTGTTTCCTGTGATGGATATGGTTGATCCTTTGGGGTCAGCTCTTGGAATTCCAGCGGGAGATACCACCATGAACGTTTTGATTCATGAGGACGATGCAGGAGCATTGATTTTGGCACAGAAGCTGCCACCCGAGTATACGCCACGAAGTAAGCACTACCATCAGAAAACTATTTGGTTTCGTGAGCAGATAAATCTGCGGGGAATTAAGCTGTTCAAAATTGATACAGTGGAACAACTTGGTGATATCTTCACCAAGGGCCTCCCAAGGGCCACGTTTGAATATTTGCGTGGCAAGTTGATGGGATGGTGAATTTGTTCAGCCAAATCCAGTGAATAGGATGTAACTGGGTTCGAGAGGGAGTGTTGAGGGAGCTCATGACTGAAGAGCTCTCCTGGGACTCGATTCAGCGATGGTATCTTCGCTGAAGAGGTCAGAGAGGATAACCTCTCTGACGAAAGGATAATTCAACATGGAAACCTTGCTCAAAGGGTTAATCAAGAGCAAGGCGGGACATGGTTGAAGTGGAAATAGCCTTGTCTTAGCGCTAATAGCTTGCGTGAGACAAAAGGCAAGTCCCGGTCCGGTATCAGTGAGAACGGACAGGGAAATGAAGAATGAGATGACTTCTCATTATTCTAATTCTTTCCCGAGCAAATCCTGCGCGGGAAGTGTCGCATTGAGCGATGTGACGCACGATTGCGTCACGGAGAATTGGATTTGTCTGTCTCATTTCTCTGAGACAGATAGTCCGTTTGTCCGAGCTAATACAATTAGCTTGTGTTTGCGGTAGTATTAGCGCGGAACACAGAAAACAGGTGTCTCTGGAGAACTTCTATCCGTATTAGGACAGAAATACTACAGAGAACCAGACGGAGGACATAATGACCTCCGACTGAGAAGAAATGCCTGTTGCGGAACGTTGAAGTTCCATAAAAGCAACAGGAGAGCTCACCGAGAACTCTGTTCTCAGTGAGCATGTACATAACTGTGGGTTTGTTAGTGAAAGCCAGCAGCCGGAGCTGCTAGCTGTATTTATCCCACACTCAGATAGCCNCTCAGTGAGCATGTACATAACCATGGGTTTGTTAGTGAAAGCCAGCAGCCGGAGCTGCTAGCTGTATTTATCCCACACTCAGATAGCCCAATAACAAAATAAATGTTTTACTTGATCTGAAGATCAATACTGCTGTTCTCCTCCTCCTCCAGAGCACTGAGGGGATTCGAACCGTCTCTCTCCGTCGCATTGCTTCCTCACGCCTTCGAGATGGAGTTAATATGGTGAATCAGAAGCAAATTCGACGTGCCTCTAGGTTAGATCTTCGTCCGAGAAGACCCACAACCATGAATAGCATGGCAGACACTCAGCCCAAAACAGCTGCGAGTGCAGCCTCAACACCACGATTGCTTCACTTAGGCAGACAAGCATGGTCAAAACGTGTAACCTGGGTTGTTTCCTCATTCATGGCAACAATTATCATCTGGCTCATTCAAAATAATTCAGGACCTACCCCCAGTACTTTTACTAAATTCCCTGAAGATGATTTGTTAAAGATGTATCCATTTCGCGACCCAGAAAATTACACCAAGATGAAATATAGTGGAAGGACATTCAATCTTGCAGGATGTTTAGACTTTCAATGCAATAAGGATATTGATGTGTGTGACAATATTCTCCCAACAAACTATGATGGCACCAAACCACCATGCTGCTCTCACATATTAAGAGATATGGCACGTACCTTTGATGGGGTCATGTCTAAGCTGGGTTTGCAATATTTTCTCGGATTTGGTACGCTGCTAGGATTGATACGATCAGATAAAGTCATTCCCTGGACAGCTGATGATGATTTTATAATCATTGATGGATTGACGAGCATGCTAAGCTTGTGGGACAACTCTACTGGGTTGGACTTTATCACCTGGCCTTGGCCACCAAGAATGTGTATCACTAAAGCTTTTGCAAATGGGAAGTTACAGAAGTGGGGAATCAACTCTACTAAATTGACAGGGCTTCCAGTGTTTGAAAAAGGGTATCCATATGGGGATATTTATCCAATGAAAAATTTGACAGATAAGTTTATTGGGGGGGAGTATCCAAGATGTAAGCATCTTTACACAGATATTTTCCCAATTGAACGAAGGCTGGTGTACAACAAATCTTTTGCACTAAATTTTCCAAAAGAGCCTGAACAATTATTGAGACGTTATTATGGTTTGGATTGGAAAATACCATTGGCAAATAAAGCAGAACACGGCGGTGGATCACCTCTGATATGCAAATATCTTTATGGACTAGAAGATTTTTGATGATCTAATACAAATATACATTTATTAACAAACAGGTTTCCACAGAAACCAGCATCTTTCTTCAACTTATTTTTTCTCAAACATGTCAACTCTGGGCGCGTATTTGAATACAAAATTAATCTAATAATTATGGAGTAAGCTAATCAAAATAAAGAAAAAACTCAAACAAAAGACAAAGATTTTCATGGGGAGTATTACCTGAAAACCCCACTATCCTCCTCAGCAATAATCAATACTTACCTGGATCTACAACACTGCTGCCCATTTAGATTTATATTGCGTATCAAGAGAAAGTGTGGAGAAGTGCAACACAATGGCCATCTTTTGGTATCTGTAATCTGTAGATAGTACCTCTCTTGGAGTGGTATCCATTTCTTCCATGTGTTGCCAGATAGAGCTCCAAATAGCACAACAGATAGAATGAGGATGGATCATTTTGGCTGCAAGAAGGACAACAGCAATGCAAAAATGGATAAACTGTGGATATCTAGTAGAACAAAAGAGTTTCAATATCAGAACAATGGTTACTTTGGTAGCAAGAAGGGCCCCCTTTACTTGAACTTGGGGTCTTAGCATTATCAAAATTAGGAGTGCCATGTGCTGCCATAGCACCAGAACTACAAAAAGTATAGCCTAATTTACATAGATAGTATTGAATATCAGCAAAAACATGACCTGCCTCTATCCATCACTCTATCTATCACTCTATCACTGTTACCTATTGCGGTTATATATCAAGAGAAAGTATGACGTATCGCAATACAATGTTCATATTTTGTGATCTGTATTACCTCTCTAGGAGTGGTGCCCAGTAATTTAGCAGCATGAAATCTTCCATTGGTGTCAGCAGGATGTGGAGAGACACAGAATAAGGTTTATCCAGTTATATTGATTAGTGTCAGCTTAGGTTGTTATTTTTTCCAAAAAATCATCACCATGTACCAAAGTAAGCAACTGTCAAGAATACGACCACTCTGAAAACACTAGATATTGTTATCCCTGATGAGTCCCTCCATTTAATATCTCCCATCCAACTATCATTTGTCCATGATCAAAAACCTTTTGGCTGTTCTGTGGGCACTGCAGGTGACAGAGCCTTACTTAGTGCTGAACTCAGATCCAAGAAAAAGTAATTACATTTAAGGCAGTATCCTGTCTGTCAGTTTAAACAATAAGAGAAAATAGTAAGTAAATGTAGGACCACAAGAAGAAAAGATCAAATCTCAATACATTGTTAACATTAAAAACTGATTTACAGATATACAGGCTAAACACACTGCCACACACCCCATTACACATTCTACAAAATTTTCACTCAGGCCCTCACACCCATCCATATCAAGTAACTGCTTCATCTCCACAACACTTGCTACAATACAACAATATCTCAACCTCTTAACAATCATCTTTACATGATATCCCTGTGGGTCCACAGGACACTCTAACCTCCCATTAATAATATTAAACAATCCCCCAAAACTTCCCTCAAATGATTGAACGTGGCTCATAGTCTCCACTCCTGGAAGTTTGCTGAACATCCAAAACAAAAGAGCAGTTCCCCACACGTTCTTGGGTTGTGTCACTACCAATTCTGACTGCAAGCACACTATGTCCAGCAATTTAGCCAACATCTGAATTGCCTTGGCATGATTTGAATTCCACAACAACTTTACTGTACCCCTCCTAAAGTACACAGAGTTAGGATCAATCAACCTTTTTTACTCATTGCTATCCACTTCTGACATTGGAACACACACACACACACACATCCATATAGAGGAGTCACAATCTTATTGCACTAATCCTCATAGACCTTCCCATTTGCCACTTGATTATTTTGCAGTACATGGTATCCCAATCAAAGTTGTCCAACAAGCATAGTTTGCAGAATGTGCCTGCTACTGAATATATTGTGCCGTCACATAGAAGGTATTTGCATAAGGCAGTACTCTATGCCAATCCATGCACCATATGCCCTAAAATGCAGCCCATTCCTGCCTCTGTTGTTCCCTTGTTCCCATTTTGAAAACATTGTCATCATACTGTTTGGTTAGGTAGTCAATGACATTTGATAGTCTTCTGAAGGTATATTTTACACAGGGTACTAAGTTAGCTTAGACCAGTACAACTTCATACTAGAAAGATGCTAGGGCAAAAAATGCAACTACCAAAGATTTGAGCATGATGACCTTGATTGTTCAGAAGGCTATTGAAGCCAATGCGCTTGGTTTTTCAACTTCTCAAACCTTGACGTGCGTCACAACTTCACACCCAAGCTGAATGAGATTTCAAGGAAGGAGAACTGGTTGGTGATGTTTACACAAAATCCGCATGTAATTATGCCATTGCACAGATTAGTTTGGGGTGTGATTTCCAACTAGTAACTTTGTACATTTACAGTATACAGTTTGGAAATGATACTTGCACCCCAAATTATTGCTTATACATTCACATTTTTTCTCAATTATGTTGCCTGATATGTTTGACTATGAGTGTACAACCAACAACGCATTATATCTGCCTGTCTTGCGTCACATGCTCTACTGAACCTTGACTGGTTCAGCCCAAACAAGATATGTGCTGAACATAATGAAAAATAACAAGTGGAACTTGTAGATGGTCCACAGTGGTATTGCCAAAATATTCCTATTGCACTGATGAAAGGAACCATCTGGGTTGAATGTTCCCCATGCCCAAACCATTAAAGCAAGGGGGTACAGACTAATGAAGCTTGTGTTTGAGACTGGGGTGGAAATTTGCCCTAGTTTTGTATTCAGTACCTTGGACATGTTGGATCAACTCACTCCTGTGGTAGATGGATCTGCAACAAAAAGAAAAGAAAAGGATAGCTCAACAGTGACTATCTCCTACTTTTTTGGGCCAGTATACCTACCCAAACAATAGGTATTGGCAAATGCAAAATAATGCCTTTAACTTAAAAATTAGCTAAAACTCTGCACACAGATTAAAAGAGCAACCTCAAATTAGTATGCTTACATACTCCTAGATCATTTGACCAAGAGTATCAGCCTCCACATTGAGTAGCGATGTAAAGTAATTTTTCATTTTTGATGCACCTACCCAAATGTACCTCTAAAATCAAGGCCGTCCATCTTTTCTCACTTGTTACCCTAGAAGTTGTGCAGCAATGATTATTGACCGCAAGAATCAGGGAATCATGCTGGTAACCTTGGCCAGGGGTACAATGGTCAGTGGGGCTGACAAAACCACCAGAACTACCCAGCGTGTTGTATTGTTGCCACTAATAGGGTGTTTGTGGGTCATCATGGTCTACTATAGCAACCCAAGCAATACAATAACTGCCATGTATTATGCCTATGCGTAATACCTGATGGGAATGAGCAGTGGAGCGGCAGGGGAGGTGGTCGTTGATGCATAGGAGTGACAAGTTGCTCCTACAATGGGTGTGTTGCCATGATTGATTTTGTGTTGTGTTGTGTGCAAAACGCATTCCAAGTCCAAAAGCCAGTCTATCCTATCTCTACATAGGGAGGGGAGGGAGCAGGTAACTGTGTTGTACCTATCTTCCAATACCAAAAGAGCTCAACTGGCACAACTAGAGAGATAAAAATCGGGTTTTATTTTAATAACTCAGCAAAAACAAAAAAGTTTCTGTCAAGTTTCATTCATAATGTACATTATTTCATACGATGGTTGTTATCTTAAAAATG
>JAZGVQ010000192.1:0-11764 GCA_037356215.1 Thalassiosira gravida | reverse complement strand
CATACTGGGGAGATGGGGGGATGCTGAGTGGTACCCCCCCCCCCAAACCTAATGATCCTGATAAAATCACCATGATGGTGCTCAAGGTCACAAGTCAGATGAATACATATGGCCTTCCCCTGCCCAAGATACGTAGAGCCATCTCAATATCCCACTCCATTCTTTGGTCAAGCTCAAGAATAAACAAGAGGGGATCAATTGGACCTCTATCACAGATGGGCAAATTGCTGAAGAAAGGCCACCCACTTTCCTTTGTTGGCAGGAACTAGCTCAAGTTGTTAATCTGCCACAAATAGTGTCTTCCATTACACAGGTGAGGATATTCCATACCTTCCCAGCATTAGAACATTTGGTATCTGTATTGATGGTAATACTGCCCCAATCTTTTTCAACACTATGAAGGATTCAAGAGCGCTGCCCATCAAAATTGATGTGAAAAACTTGAACACTGATGATGTTATTGACATCTACACAAGTGAGGGTGAAGTTATTGATAAGGACAATGGCAAGCTTGTGGTCAAGTCCAACCTGAACACAAATGTCCTGTAGGATGAAGTTTGTGCTGAAGGAAGCACCCCCCTAACCATTTGATATGAAATCATGTCTTCCAAGACATGTACATCATTGCTGTTGCCATCATCACGGCATGTTATCTTAGTGTTGTTATCATCATCACATCATCAACAGATGGTGAGGAGGTCCTCAACTGTTCATAACAAGCCTTTAAGCCATCAAGTCAAGTGGGTGCTGCATTAAGGTCCACCTGATTTGCATGCCGCATGCATTCATCTGCCAAATCTAGGCATGATGTGGTTCCTACGTAAACTTGTGAGGAACAAGGAATGTTCACCATTGTTGTCTATAGATGTTATAAGACTGGCACAAGAGCTGTTAGGAGGAGGATGCCATTGTAATGGTGGTATACACAGAACATACTCTACACTCTAGATACTGATGTAGATACATCCCTATATTATTATTATGAAGATATGGTGATATGCTTGTGACTTAGTTATGCAAGGATCCCTCTGCCAAAGTTGAAATATGACATAAAAAACCTAACATATAACATGCGTAGAAGTATGTACAAAATAAATTGTAAGAAGTCTCTCATGTTTGTCCTTCATATGTTTTTGTAAGAGAAGGGGTTATTTGTTGTTTTGTTGGTGTTGGGTCTTGCTTCTTCAAGTCCTTTTTTGACACAGAAAGTGTGAAATTCAAATTATTTTGGTGCCGGGACCAGGGTAGCTTTGCTTGGTAGGACTAACAAGTTGCTCCAATCATTGCTCAAACCAGACAAAACTTTGTATCACTCCAACAAACACCAATAGAAATGGGCTCATCATAGCCCCCTGCCCCAATACAAATCAGCAATGCTACATCTAGTAGCATCTGATAGCAGGTTGACAGCAAGCTAAAATCTATAGATTTGCCCTTCTGTGGGTTATGTTATCTGGAGGTACAATACCAATTATGGTTTTAATGGGACAAGGGCCCCAACAATTGGGGCAATTATAGCACCAAGCACTATCTTCCTGTTTACCATGATTTGAAGTGCCCTTAATTTGCAGACACTGTGGCTTTACTTTACTGTGCCCTACATAGAACTCAAAACATGTGAGTAGTACTATGGAAAGGAACTGTGTCAGTATTTTTTAATTTACTATGTCTAGAATGATTTATCACGTTTCAGCAAGGATTTGTGGTTACTTCACATACTTACATGTGGAAGTACCTACACATAAAGGTATCTACAATGAGCCATTTTAGATATTTTACTGCAACCAGACAAATAGTGAGCTCACGCTCTAATAAGCTCATAATTTGGTTAGCTCCTCATTACCTACTACAATAGCTCATTACCTTTACCTTTAGCAGGTGTATGTAGATGTTTGTCAGTACGATACTTCAGAATCTTGCACACATGCCATTGTTGGGTCAAATACACATAGTTACAGAATACCAAATAATGTACAAATAATCACTGTCTAGTGGTAGTTTCATTATTTTTGTTGTCTATTTATGTAGGTAAAATAAGTGGGAAACAAGTAAATTCTGTGGCTTTATGTTCTACACACGATGAAACATATCAGCAAGTATTTGAAGATCTAAAGAACCAAATGGCGTAATTATTGAATTGAACTCCCAAGAAGAAAACATTGACCAATAATACTTGTCCAACAATTTTTCCCAAATATGTAATGATGATGTGGAAAATCTCAAATAACAGGTTGGCAATGTGTGATTTGATGACTATGTAGGTATTTGGACGGGTGGGACACTAGGGTATTGCTAGAGAGTTTAGAACTGGGGAAAAGACAGTGAATAAAATAAGATGTGATATCATTAAAGAAATTGCTTTGCCTCATTTTATTTTATTGCATGTATCAGATGGAGTACAATATTATCATTATGCCATCAACAAATAATAGAAAATTAATTTGCATTTAAGCCTTGCTGCAAGTATAGCTTGAATTGACGCTCCCGCTCACGATCAAGCCGTCGCGGGTGATGTACGGAATGGTGAGATATTTTGATGCTTCCAGATCTCGCAGCAGTGTGAGATCTAAAGTTCAACATATCGCGATGACGAGAGTCAACCATGAAATTATTCATGACAGTGCCACACCCAAGCCCTTACCGGGGCACGACAATGGTATTACTCTGAGCACCCTCCCCCCCACGCTACATATCGTGATGTATTCGTGTGATAAAAAACAGGAGCGGCGAGGGCCTCCGGTGAAAAGTCCATGTCCATCGTCAGTGTCACAGGCATAAAAATCTTGGATTGATCTGTTTCCTCCGCACACAAAATGTCTTATGATATCCTTCGAACGGCCATCGATCCACGCAACCTACACTGAGTCGATCGGCCCATTCATCCATTGGAACGTTTGATGTGACAAAAGCAATAATAAAAGTAAAATCGATACGCCGGAGGCGAGAATTTGTCATGGTTGAAGATTACTGCCAAATTATTTTGGGTGGCTGGCTACCTCTTAAGTCTATCGCCACGTGTGGGACATTCCGTTGATTGGAGTTTGATTGGAGTTTGATTGGAGACAAATAACCGTCGCCATGAAAATCACGTTGGTATTGGACCTCTCTCCGCGACTGATGATTTCTAGTACGCTGAGGTGGTGGGTGAAGACAAAAGCCTGGCATGGTTATATTGGCTAATAGCCTTTTGGAGGTGATGGTAGGTTCAGTTTGAGACGAGGATAGAGAAGGTATGATTTTTTTCAACTGGCAAGGCGGGGCAGGTCCAAGTCTGGAGTGGCATTGTGATGGTGACAGTAGCATGTTATCAGTCCAAAAGGGGGTGATGACTGATGACCATGTGTGCACTTATTTTGTTTCTTTTGGGAGGCGGGTCCTAACTGAGAGAGGAAGTCCAATCATGGTGATGTTGGTGGTAGAAGAAAGAAGCAGGGTGGCAGTCACACTCTGCCATTCGGCATTATATCATCCGANAGGGTGGCAGTCACACTCTGCCATTCGACATTATATCATCCGATGGGGCGATTGGTCTACCTACCCCCGTTAATGCACATGTGGCGCCGAATCTTTGGATGGTGGTACAAATAATGTTTTAAGTTATGAAGATGTGAGGGAGATATTAGGTGACAATTGACAAAAATGGTGGCACAACACGAATAATGATTAAAGTTACAGAGATACAGGGGAGAGATTAGGCGTAATGGTAAGCTCATTTTTTTGCGAATTCTGGCAGTTCAAAAAGACGATCGAGCCAGGCCCAAGTCTATTTTGGCGATTGCGACAGTATCAGGGTAGGAGGCCAAAAGGGGGTGTTAGAAACTAGAAGTAGGACAGCGGTTATACACGGTGATTCCCTATTGCATTTACCAGATGAAGCACTGAATCTTTTGGATTGGCATGTGCACAAGAAGGCAGAAGATGCCGGTTCTTTGAATCGTGACACAATACGAATAATGTTTCAAATTATGAAGGTGTGGAGGGGAGATTAGGCGACAAGCCGCCGAATAGAAAAAGGACAATTGCATCCACGTTGTTCCAACGGCCATTGGCCTCGGCCATAGTGTCATTATGGGCCTTGCACTGGTGGAGCATACAAAAGAACCACGTAAGGGAACAGAGTAAATTCAACATTGGCGCACTTCATTTTTATTAAATGAGTACTCTCTGCAGCCAATTCCCGAGAAAAAAGGTGATACTTCAAGTAATGAAACTAAAATGGCGCAAATCAAATAATAGTATTCAAATCTCAACTGGAAAAAGATGGATCATTGCGGCTTGATTAAATATCGGAGAACGCTATGTCTTCCTCTGTCAGTGCGATACACCACTAATCCAAATGAGCAAGGATGCGCCATGGCGAGCTTTCACTGGGGCGACGTATCTTCAGTGACAAGAATTCTATGGCAATTTAACAGTGTATTATTCTATGCAATTACTTTCCCCATTGATAGCAAGAGAGTAGCAGTGACTGACATGATGCAACAAAAACACCACCTAGTATTCGCCACATGGTCTACATTCACTAATTATGAACCGGATGCAATAATTCGCATGCCTAGAAAATACATGACACTTTGAAGTCATTACCCACCGACCTCATCAGCTTTCGTCACCTCCAACTCAATTTGGTACTCATCATGCTTATTTTTCACTTTTGTCGCCCATCCGTGGACTTGGAAATCATTGGAAAATATCATACCATCACCTTCAACATTCAACTTATCATTCCAAGGCTTTCCCTTTTCCCTCCGAAAGGTCAGCTTCACTGACACGGGATCAATTTCGTCTTCATCCTTCTCAAGAAGAAGGCCTGTAAACAAGTAGGGTTTCGTGCTTGGAAACTTCACATGCTTATCGTGAGGTCGAACGGCATGGACTAGATGAAGCAGGTCTTCCTCGTCCCAGGTTGCGTATAATTCCCATGCGGTGCAGCTGCCGTTGATACTGTGAACAGAGCTCGTGCCATCACCCCGAGAGTCCTTGACGCAGGCAAGTTGATTTGACTTGCAGTCGTCTTTAGCGTTCGATTTATAGTTTGATTGGTTCATCCTACCGTTTTTTTGGAGCACAGACTTGGTCCTTCATTATTCACATAGTCACGTTAACACCTGCCATATGAGGTCCCGTCCATTCTTGCGACACTTTTGATGTCGTGTTCTCATTAAAAAAAGGGTACGGTCAGCTGTCCTATTTGAATCTTGTAGAGGAGGCGAAGTCATTGTGTACAATACGAAAGCATCAGAGATCATCCATTTTGTCCAGGTGACTCTAGTGGGTGTTTGAATTTGACACGAGACTCGCAAAATTGGATCGATTGAATCAGGACCCATTTCAAACTCACGGCGATGCCATCCCATTTCTGATTCTCAGTCAGTAGTTGTAGGTATCGTAAAGAGCTCACAGGCTTGCTCATCAGCCTTCTATGTAGCATTCGTGGGCATGGCAGCTGATCAACAGTTCGATGGATAGTGCAGGGATGAAGTTGTATGATATCTTTTCGAATGATTCCAATCTATTGGCCATTTAAGAGCTAGTGCGCTGCTGTCGCACTCATCGTGTTCGCTTGTACTCATAGAGATTAATTTAAAAGAGGAGGTGTAAGTGCAGATTTTGCAGATAAAAGCCTTTCGTTCTTAGATATCATTAGTGTTTTAAGAAATGTATCATTGCAGACCAACCGGACCAACCCACAACCCCGTGGTTTTCGAAACGAGCACAGCTGATGTTAATGGATCAGTGACTTCTGCCAAGTGATGTATATATCAGTGTATGAATAAATACACATTATCCTGTCGCCATAGACTAGTAAAGCAATCTATATCATTGTTTCAATTCTACCGCGAAAGGCAATTGGCCTGAGCTTTTGTCAGCATCACAACATAAGCAAAAAGGAAGTCTCGATAAGTAGATAGCCCCGACTGTCGAAAAGGGTTAGAAAAATACTTTTTATTTTCGTGAGTACGATAAAAATAGACGAAGTAATATCTACTTAGGAGTAAATAATTAGCGATTTTCGATGGATTATTTTAGAAAGTGAATTATCAACATTCAATTTAGTAGGTACGGTACTTACATTTGATTAACTTTGATTTTAGGCAAACACCGCTCGCTACTGGCCACACACAAATCAACTCAAGAGCAAAGAGCCAGTATCTTATGCACGCCGGTATCGACATGACGGCTTCATGAAAATTGGCGAGGGCACTCGTAATACTACCATCGTCGAACGAACCCCCATGCAAGCGGCATGAACAGGATTTTGCGAAATTGTTTTAAGAACCGTAACGATCCCGGGCCAACCTCAATCGACGTCGCGGTATAATACCATTCCTCGCTACATTTTGGCCGTGAGATGAGAACGAGTATAGCATCACCACAAGATCAATCCAGAAAATAAATACATCGTTCCCATAGGCAGGGTACCTTTGCATAAATCGAGGTGGCGTTTTCAATCGGCCAACTAAGTACGGATTCTTTTATTTGTTGGAAATAATTATCAGTCGTGACCAATCTCTGGGAAGTAATAGCAATATTGCCAATCGTACCACAACATCAGATCCCCATCATTATTACAGTTCACTTCTCGAAACGATCAGGAAAAAAGGAATCTCCTTTCCAAATATTATTTTGCAGAATGTCTTTCTTACGCCGACGTCACAATTTCACATCGCGACTGGTCAGTCTTCGTGGCAATGCTACCATGCTTGGAATTATCTCTCCTGCTTCATCATCATCGTCGTCATTCACTGATGCTGATGGATGCGCACAACATACACGGCATGGTCCTGTAGTCGCCGTCTCGTTATCCGCTCGGTCTCCTCTTCTTCGCCATCAATCATCATATAATCTTCCAACATCATCGAGGGAAACGATTGGAGGGCACTCTCATCATCATCGCATAATGAATGATGGCGTTTTTGGAAACAATGATGTTAGCGCTACAAATGAGTTTCCGGAGTACGAACAAAGAAATAATGATTGTAGGACATCATTATTCGCTGCAAGCCAGCGCCAACCGTCACAATTAATGAAACAAACACGATTATTTTCGAGTAACACATTCATCGGAAGAGAACAGCGTTGGTTCGGTACATCGTCACCATCTACTTCTAACTCTTACGCACAACATCATCACGACACCAACAATAAACGACAACGACGGCAGAATAAGAAGAACCATAATCATGTGCAAAGCAACAATCCTCCACGGCAGAATAAGAAGAACCATAATCATATACAAAACAACAATCCCCCGAAGGGCTTCCTGGACGTGAGAACATTTCGAACCGTCGAAGAGGCGGCTCGAATAGCATTCGATAACGCGGACGATCTGACTCCTCGGAGCCTGTCCGCATTTTGGACCAGGATTTCCCAACTTATGACGGGAGGTACGAGAGGATTCAATGCGACAAGCAACGAGCAGGAGCAAAAGTTGATGCATAATCATTTGGTTCTTGTGTATTCCAAGACGGTCAGGGAAATGGAGAAATTCGGTCCGAGGGATTTATCCCAGACGGCGCTCGCCTTCGCCAAAATTTCGAACGTGGTGGACAATCCTCGGTTTCGGGATCCGCAGCGCGAACTTCACCCTCAGCACGGAATTTGCAAAATTTTCAGTGATATCCTCGTCGGTCGGCAATCGCAACAGCAGCGACAACTATTCCAATCCATTGCCGATGCATCCGTGCCTCTCCTATCCAAATTCGACGTGCAAGGTTTATCCAACCTTGCATACGCAAACGCCATCGTGGATTCCCTCCCGATCCTCAAGGACGGCAGGACGCTCTTCGATCACATTGCCGAGGCGAGCATCCCCCGTCTGAAGCACTTCACGCCGCAGAATCTCTCCAATCTGGCATGGTCGTTCCAACGCAGCGGAACGTCCCATCCCGGTCTATTCGCCAAAGTGGCAAACGCGACAATCGCCTCGCTGGATCGCCAACGCGAAGAATTCGAACCGCAGAGCCTTTCCAACATATTGCTGGCATTCGCAAAATCGGGAGAGGCGCACCCGAAGCTGTTCGAGAGGGTGGCCCATCACATGGTGACCGCGCTCGACGATTTGGATGCGTTCAATCCCCAGGAGCTTTCCAACGTGGTGTGGGCATTCGCAAAGGCGGGAGAGGCGAACACGAGGCTGTTCAAGGAGGTGGCAATTCACATTCTCGTGATGGACCGCTTGGATTCGTTTATACCGCAAGCTCTCGCCAACATTGCATGGGCATTTGTCAAGGTTGGGGAATCGGATGCGAGGCTTTTTGGGAAAATGGCGGATCATTGCGTTGCGCTGGGCAACTTGGATTATTTCGATCCACAGGCACTTGCCATTACGGTGTGGGCATTTGCCAAGGCTGAGATATCGCATCCGAGGGTTTTCGAGAAGGTGGCCGATCATATTGTTGCACTCAACGACTTGAATTCATTCGCTCCGCAGAATCTTTCCAACATAATATGGGCGTTCTCGAATGCCGAAGAACTGGATCTGAGGGTTTTTGAAAAAGTTGCGGATCATATAGGTACACTTGACGACTTGGATCGATTCGATATGCAGGAGCTTTGCTACATACTGTGGGTATTCGCAAAGAATGAAGTGTCAAATCCAGAGCTTTTTGAAAAAGTGGCGGATCACATGATTGGCAGCGACAGCTTGAGAGGTTTCGACCCGCAAGCTCTGACCAACACTGTGTGGGCATTTGCGAAGACCGAACAATCGCATCCGAAGCTTTTTCGGAAAATAGCCAAACACGTCATTGCACTCGACAACCTGGATTCATTCACGCCACAGCATCTTTTCAACATGGTATGGGCATTTGCAATAGCCGAAGAGTCAAATCCGAGGCTTTTCCAAAAAGTGGCTCGTCAAATTTTCGCGCTCGACAATTTGGACGAGTTCATCCCGCAAAATCTGGCCAATACGGTGTGGGCATTCGCAAAGGCGGAAGAACCGAATCCGAGGCTTTTCAAAAAGGTCGCTCGTCACATCATCGGACTGGACGACTTGACTTCGTTCCATCCTCAGGCTCTCGGCAACATAATATGGGCTTATTCCATTGTGAAGGAGGTACAGCCTCGTCTATTCGCAAAAGTCGCTGATCACATACTCGAACTCGACAATTTGCATTCGTTCAACCCAATAGTTTGCTCTCAAATTCTACGTGGATTCGCAGCGGCGAAAATTGTGCACGAACCACTTGTGGAGAAATTGAAAGCTCGGTCCAAGGAAGACACTCGATTAGACCTGAAATCCAAAAAGATGTTACGTCGGGCGTACGACGAAGTCTATAAATCCTCGAAACAGAAAGAAATCGCGGCGAAGAAGCCGAGCAAGCACCATTACAGGCCCACCAGCGACGGCGGTCCTAACGTGTCTCAATTTTTCGACGACGACATTCGCGACATGCTCGCAGAGCGATCACGTGCCAAGTATGCGAGAGATTTCGAGACGGCCGACGGCATTCAGGCGGACTTGAACAGCGGGGGAGTCTTCGTGCACGATGTATTGAAAGAGTGGAGAGCAGATGGCGTGCCGTATCCATATGAATCGAATTTTCGCCGCAGCGGAGGCCACAACGGTGGTGAAAGAGGAGAGAGGAATAATGAGAAACAGCTGGAGAAATCCCGTTTCGAAAACGGCGAATTACACCAGTCCTCGAAACCAAATAGCGCGGCGAAGAAGCCGAGCAAGCACGTTTACCGACCCTCCAACGACGGTGGACGGAACATCTCCAATTTTTCTGGGGAAAAAATTCGCAAAATGCTCGCGGAGCGATCGCGGGCCAAGTTTGGGAGAGATTTTGAGAAGGCCGATAGCATTCAAGCGGAATTGAACGACGAGGGAGTCTTCGTGCACGATGTATTGAAGGAATGGAGGGCGGATGGCGTGCCGTATCCCTACACATCACGTGGTGGCGGTGGTGACGGTAACATAGAATGAGAGGAAGTAGGAATAGTGAGAAATAGCTTGAGAAACCTCCTTTTGATGATGGATGATATAGCTTTGATGAAAAGCTTCTGATAGCCTCATAATACTATTTAGGTTGTGCATACTGCTTAAATGGGACTTATATGTTCATCTATCAAAATGAAAAAGTATTTTGAGAAATATATGTTTATATATAGGTTGCATGTAGTATTGAAACAAGAAAGATTTGCTTAAATAATCTCAGAAGACTGGAAAATGTATATTTATCTATACACTGCTTCATACAGATACTAATCGAGTAATATGATCTGTGCTCATTCCAAAATGCACGATGTTGAGTGTGGGTCTGTAATGACTGCCATGAGGTGATTTGGAGATAAGAGTGGAAATATCGCAGTGCTTTGTCATGAGTTCATGATTGCCGAATTGTTTTGTAATATCGCTGAAAATAACAAATAAGAAGCACAACCTAAGCTTCACTCTATAACTTGGTAAAGAAGTGCACCTTTGTGAATAAACCACCCTGACGGTTGATTGTAAGCTACAATGCCTACGATTTTATAAGCAAAGCGATGAAACTAGTTGACTCCAGGTTTTGCAGTAATACGGTATTGCAGAAGCATTTAGGTACTTTTACTCGTTGAGGTTGCCGCCCAAGACCTATACACCTGTAAAGCATACTGGAATAGTTGACCATCCAATCCGTTTTTCTTATCCATGATTCTCTTAATTTCAGCATCCAATTCACTCAGTTCCAGCTTCTTGGCCGGCGCAGCCTTCGATGCCTCATTTTCGTCTACCGGAGGGAACACGCAATCCAACCCCAAAACCAAATCACTCAACATCTTCCCATCACTGTATTCATTGACCAGCGTTTGACGAAACTGCATAGCTCCCTCCTCCCAACCGCATTTCTCCACCCAATTCAACAGCATGTCCTTCATGCCCTGATTGGGCCACAAGTGTATCTTTGTCAAGATTACGTTCTTGGCAATCTCGAAATGAACCTCGGTGAGGGGAGATCCCTCTTCCCATTGTCCCGACAGCGTCCGCGTGACGTAATTATTCACGACGTTGCTGGAAGATGCGACAAATTGGAGGTAGGATACGCCCGCGAGCGAGTCGTTTTTGTGATACTTGTAGTAGAGGCTGATTCGTATTGCGGCGGGCGGAAATATGGCGTGGATCCTCGCCTTGGGCAAAGGCACTCCTTCGTTCCCCTTCCAAGTCGGCGGAGGTGCGAACAGGCCCATAATTTCTGGTAAGAACCCCGATTCCATCAAGTGTATTTGACTCGAGGCCATGATGGTACTACTAGTTCCATCCTCTGCGGTATTACTCGAATCTCCGTCATTTGTCAATCCCACTGCATGATTGTGATCGTACACCACCGGGAAGGGCCGTTCGGGAAACAGCAATCCCAAATTGGCAGCGCGTCAAACCCCGTCGCTCGCGAACAAATCGACGTTGACGTACCTCACCCCTTCCACCTCCCTGCCTTCGCCTCCTCCGTTGCCCTCGCCGGACATCGGCACCGAATGCTGCAACACCCGCAACTCCTTCGCGAATCCCCTCGGCTCCTCCTCCGCCACCCTCTCCCCAATCCCTGCCTGCACGATGTTCGGAAAGCACTTGGCGATCTTGGCGGGAAATCGTCCCGCGGGACCCAACCCGGGAGTCGCACCGATAGTCCAGAAGAATTGAATTTCGTTGGGCTGGGCCTCGCTTTCGAGTTCCAGGGCATTGCCAAAGATAGTGGATAGGATGTGTTTTGTGACGAGACATCCTTGTAGTAGGTGTACCTGTAAGGTACCTGGTGGGACTCAGATCTAGACGGGTGTT
>JAZGVQ010000191.1:0-11722 GCA_037356215.1 Thalassiosira gravida | reverse complement strand
AGAGTATGTGACTGGGAAAGCCTTTAATATTGTAACCCCAAATAGTTCCCTTTACCTAAAAGTGTCTGGCCTGCGTCACGTACTTTCCGTTTTGCAATTGCCAACGCAACAGCCGACCCGATCCACCGTGTTCAGGACAGCAGTAAATACTTGAGTAAATAGTAGCAGCAGAGAGCCCGTCGGTAGCAAGCGAAGCAACCATGAATGCCCTCCGCCTAGCCTCCCGCCTATCCTCGAGGGCCTCCTCCCAATTTCTCCCCCGCGGAGGAGCCACGGCCATCAACTCCACGGGCTTCCGCGCCACCAACGCCGCCTTCCAACAATCCGCCACCGCCAACATCTCCACCTCCCTCCCCGCTCCCAAGGCCCCCGCTCTCCACGAACTCGGCTCCGTCGACCACGGCTTCACCGACGATCGCATCGACCGAATCGCCGAACCCGAACGCCGTGCCTTCACCTACCTCCTCCTCTCCGGAGTCCGATTCGCGTATGCCTCCACGGCCCGCGTCCTCGTGGTCAAATTCGTCTCGTCCATGAGCGCGTCCGCCGACGTCCTCGCGTTGGCGTCGGCTGAATTCGACGTCAGCGGCGTGGGTGTTGGCAAGACCATCACTGTTAAGTGGCGCGGAAAGCCCGTCTTCATCCGTCATAGAACGCCCGAGGAAATTTCCACCGAGGCAAGCGTGTCGCTCGATAACCTCCGTGATGAGGAGGCGGACGAGGAACGCACCCTTCAGCCGGAGTGGTTGATCGTGTTGGGAATCTGTACACACTTGGGATGTGTCCCCATCAGCGGCGCCGGGGACTATAATGGATGGTTTTGTCCATGCCATGGTAGCCACTATGATGTGAGTGGGCGTATCAGGAAAGGACCGGCTCCATTGAACTTGGAGGTTCCTCCTTATAAGTTTACAGGGGATGCCAAGATTCTCATTGGTTAGAAAATGTTGATGCTTTAATGAAGGGGGAAATTAGAATAGTTGACGAGGAGAGGTGTTAGTAAAGGATTATTGTAATCTTATGTACATGCGGGGATCATGGATGGAGGATTTGTAATCTAAGTCGATGCAGTTTAGGAAGAGTATTTATGGCAGCACGACAGATTGTGCTGTCTTGGTTGATATGCCAGTCAATGTGGGGGGATGGACTAAGTTTTGGTATAGCAGAGTAATTGTCGTAAGACAACTTTAGTATGCAGAATGGGAAATATGTTTTTCCACTGCATTCACATTGCTATGATCCATGTCAGCCATCTATGGTGCATGTCAATAATATATGGCCAAATGTACCTTGTGTTACCCACAACTGTCGAAGCACAACGTTCATAGCGGCATCGTGAATGAAGTTGGTTACCCTTGTCTCTCACTCTAGATTTAGATTTGAAGGGACGTGTACCTTGGCTTCTTGTGAATTTGAACCATAATACAGTACAGGTATTGCGCTGTGAAACTAACCTAACCTTGACCAAGGACAACCATGCCAATGGCACTTCCTACCTTACTCTTTCTCCCACACTCTCCACAAGTGGATCTTTCTTGTGTGTATTAGACAGAACTGTTTCGCATGTGGTATGGCTTAGTACTACAGCCGATGTGGTAGGATGTCAACAGTGACTAACTATCGTAGAGGTATTTTGTCTGAAGTGCGAATTTTTACACTCTTATGCACAATCCTTACAAGTGCCTTACACAATTTCCTCCTCATGGTCTACGGTTGGAGTCCTCCTGTATTTCTGGCCATTGTTTCTCTTCGATGATGGCTCCTTAGTCCTCTTTCCTTCAATTGAATCAATTGTTCTATTTGAAAGTAATTTCATACCATTGAGAGTAACTAGCAGCATCACTCCAACATCGGAGACTATTGCCCAAAGCAAGGTCATTTTACCCATAAATGTCAAAACAATTGCAATCAAGTTCACAAGCATGCTGAATGCAATGTTCTCTTTGACTGTCTTAATCACCTTGACTCCCATGTTTATGCTGAAGAGTAGCTTTGATAGGTTTGAGTCCATGAGAGTCACATCACTCATCTCCATTGCTAACGACGCCCCCTCGCCCATAGCTACTCCAACATCCGCCACCGACAACGCGGGCGCGTCGTTCACCCCATCTCCCACCATCAGAGTTAGCTTCTTCTTGCCCAATAGGGAAGCGTGCCTGTTATCTGAAGATCCTTTCAAACTAGATATGTAATGAAGTTTGTCTTCGGGAAGTAGTTGGCTTTGGACATTTGCTTGTGCTAGGCCAATTTCTTTCCCAACGGCTTGAGCGGCACCTTCGCCGTCTCCCGTAAGCATTACGACCTCGATGCCACTGTGTAGAAGTGCCTGAACAGTGGAGTAGGCTTCGTCCCGTATTTTGTCTTTGACACAAAACATACCAATGATTCCCGAGCCTTCAATGCCAATGTAGCCAACAGTTGCTCCTTCCTTGCTCCATTTCTCGGCTAATTCTATTTGCTGCAGAGAAATGTTGTACATGTCGAGTCTATTAAAAAGACGATCATTCCCAACATAAACTTTCTCGTCATCCACATAGGCAGAAACCCCTTCACCTTTCAGAATTGTATGTTCTCTAAGAGCGACACCGGGTGGCACCACTACACCTTCTTCTCTTGCCGCGGAGACCAAGCATGCGGATAATGGGTGGGAACTTGGTGCCTCGATTATGGCAAGAAGCTCTAATCTGAAAACCGTAATAATAGGAATAAGGTTAGCGGTTTCAACGGCACACAATGATAGACACCATCAGCAAGAATTTACTTACAACTCTTTGCGAGATTTCAAATTCCCGACGAGATCAAGGTGACTCAAAGCAAATCTACCAGTTGTTATAGTACCTGTCTTGTCAAATAAGACTGTCTTGACATTGCCCAACGCCTCCAACTTACTCCCCCCCTTAATTATTATTCCCCGTTGAGCTGCAGCAGCAAGTCCAGCCGAATATGTCACTGGTGTACTGATAGTAAGAGCGCAGGGACAAGCTACGACCATGATGATGAGTCCATTTAGCATCCAATATCTCCCTGTTTCTGCACCAAAAAACCAAGGCACTGTGCATATAAATAATGACATGGTCAGTACAACGGGTGTATACTTCCTTGCAAATGCATCGACAAGTTTCTCAGTTTCCGACGTATTCGCCTGAGCTTCCTCCACAAGTTGTATCTGGAAAATAGGCGACGGCGGCGCAAGTGAGATGGATGCTTAAGCTGCTCATGATTCTCCAAGATATAACTTGCAATAAAACTTACCAAACGCGAAAGAGTCGAGTCTCCGACTGTAGCGGTGGTTTTCACGACCAATTGGCACAAACCAACATTAATAGATCCTCCCGACACATCGTCTCCCGCACGCTTCTCCACCGGTCGCGCTTCTCCAGTAAGACTGCTTTCGTCCACCGACGACGTCCCCTCCACGACAACACCATCCGCGGGCACCTTATCGCCCGTCCTCACGCTCACGACGCTTCCCACGGGTATGTTCGCCGCCGGAACGATGACGATGCCGCCGGACTCGGGATCGACCACATTGGCATACTCCGGCCGAAGGGAGATGATTTCGCCAAGGGCACGACGCGCCTTGACCGTCGCGCGTGCCTCAAGCCATTCCGAAACCGCGAAGAAGAACGAGACGGATGCCGCCTCGTCGAATTCGCCCAAGGCGAGCGCTCCGAAGGCTGCGATGATCATCATGCAGTTGGCATCGAACTGCATTCGTCGGATGGTCATCCAGGCTTTCGCGATTACGGGAGGCATCCCGGAAAGGACGGAACCTATTCCTGCATATCGAAGATGCGACCAAGATCCCCCGACAAAACTAAGCAAACTCAGGATCCAAAATATGCCACTGACAATAACATTGATCTTCAAGCCCCTGAAACATTTTCCCTCGGCATCCAAAAGCATGTCCTCTCCATCCACCTGATTGTCACTGGTCAATACAGGCAACTGCAAACCTTCCACAGCTCCATCATGAGCCAATTCAATACTCCCCCAATCTTCCTCCTTCGATCCCCTGGTCAACACGTCCATGATCTTCTCCGCGCTCAACAACTCCGGATCGTGTTCCACCTTCAACGTCCGACTGGGTGCATGCAAGTGAAACGCGCGTAAATGATCCTCAAAAAAATTCTGACGTAATAACTTTCCAATCGGGCACGATGACGACGACTTCCTCCTATGATTGTCATTGGCGTGCGTCATGATACCGGGTACGAAAAATGTGGATTCCACGAAGCGCGATCTGGACAGGTCGAGAATATCCTCCCCAGAAGCTCGAAAAGAAGATACCTTGCCCTCGTCCTCCTTCTTCGACAACGACGAGCCGCCACCACTTTCCACAGAAACACTCCCCTCGCCATCCTTCTTCCTCACCAACAATTCCAAACCACCATCCGTCAACACGTCCGCACCAAACTTCTCCTCGTTCAAAGCCCCCGCCATCAAATCCGCGCTTATAATGCTTGGATCGTGATCGATGAATACCACCTTCGTCGCGATGGTGATGCCGACCTTGCGTACTCCGGGGAGAGGGCGGAGGATGGAACGCACGGCGGGTACTTCCGAGGAGCAGCATATTCCCTGTACGCGGAGACGGGTTCTGCAGGATGGGGGAGGTTCGTGGAGGATGGTGGTGGTGTCGGTTTGCTGGTGGTTTTGGGAGGTGGTGGTGATTGGATTCAATAAGGAGGAGGACATTGCATTGTCGTCGTTGTTGGGTTTGTAATAATTGGGTGTGGGAGGAGAATTAATGTTGGCATCGTTGGCATTGACGGCGTAATCGAATCCGGCATTGGTAAGGCGCGTCAAGATGGCTTGACGGATTGAATCCGTTCCGTCTTCCTTGGGCTCCTGCGGATTGTCCGTGACTGCCATTGATGTTGTTATTGTTGATGTGGTCGTCGTCGTTGTTGTCGTGGATGAGGACGATGATGATGATGATGATGAGTCGTAGTACTCAACCTTGACCATGCACGAAGTGGGATCGACCAATTCCACATTGTTTTCTGTTGTTGTATCTTCATCATACTCCATCCTCGATGGTAGATGTGATTTCGAAATGGTAACATCTTTCACCCCATCCAATTCCGTCAGTATTGTTTTAAGAATATCCACCCTTTCCATCGTGGTAGCGTCGTCGCCATCATCTTCGTTGTCGTTCTTTTCGTTTTGGCGACCGCTGCTCTCGTTCATTCTGATATTGGAGAATGTTGTTCGTGCATTGTAGATACGCAGATGCATGTGTTCCAACTTCGTAGGAGGATTGTTGTTATTGTTATTATCATGAATTTGTGATTCCTCATCGGATATCATGGTCGTAAATGATGCATTCGATATGGGAGGGGGAGGGGGAGCACACGTACAACATTCTCCGCAGAACATGATTGGCGGATGGAAGGATGATGCCGACGCACCATTATTTTTCGTCTTTTTAGTCTTCTTCTTCGTGTGAAGCTTCATTGTAGAATTGTACGTCCTGGTGTTTTGGATTTTGGATGGACGAGACGAGATATTGTATGGTTTCGGTCACAGGGTTGACCGGGAATTAAAATTTGAATTCGTTGACTGTGTGTTTGTATGTATCCTGTATCGACCTTCGTCCTATATGCTCAAAGAATGGAGAAGAGTCTGGTGAATTTGGTTTCTGCCATATGACGATTGGTTTGGTGTTTGTGTATGTTGTATCTTCCTCTTGATATTAATGCGACCTTCCTCCAAGTCGCAAGTGTGTCCTCATTGTAGATTTGGTCTTGCAACTAATTCCGGCGTTTCGGAAATAATCGGCCGGTCTCTAGAGGTCGTTCAGTGGGCGTTTTAGGAGAAGGGGATGTGATTGGGTTGGTGTCGCATTGTTCACGTATTTGGGCGTTCGATCGTGGATGCGAAGTGTCAAATTTGGGTTTTCCCTCGGGGCAGAGGGGTGCGCAATCAGGGTTTCCGAGCAAAAAGTGGCTCAGAACCGAGAACCCAAAGTTTTTTTAATGGATCGGGTATTTTTCGGGTTTACCTACTTACAGTCTACGATATAATATTTCCCGAGATCGCGGGTCTCCGCGGGGCGCGGGTTCAACGCGGGTACAAAACCGTTTGTCAGAACGCCGAGTGAAATATATTTCCATCTTGTTACCATACCGACAAGTCAAAGCTGTCTAAGTTAGAGTTTGTTACCGACAACAGATGCTCCCCCCAAACGATCGCCTTTTTGTAAGTACTCATAGAAGTAGATACGATACCCCTACCTCTAGAGCTATGGTACGGTACCGTACTAGACGCAGATGTCTCATAAGTGATTGGACGATGCGGATGGCTTCAATCCGCGCTCCTTCGCCCCTCGCCCGACGTGGCCCGACCGACTGGCGCCCGGCCACGCCGCCTCGCGCCTCGCGCTCCCATCTTGAACCCAACAATATGATGGACGGTGGGTGCCGGGCCCTTCCCCGGGCGCCGGGCCAGCGGGGAATGGAAAAGGCACAACAATATGATATGTCTTGCAAGAGAAACAGGTAAATTCCACGTCATGCAGATCTCCTCTTCTCTCATTACTTATGTACAACATAGATAGATGGTATCGTACTCCTACCGTACTGTACGTACCACCGGCATGAATAAGCTGGGCAAGTGGTTATTGATTTGTTGTGACTGATACGGTAGAGATTGATTGGCTCAACCCGAAGAGAGGACGCGTGGAATTGCATATGCATTGCAAATTGCAATAGAAGTAATTATTAATGAATCCTCCGAGAATACCCAGGGGACCCGTCATAGTATTGGGTATTACAACCTCTGTTACCCTCTACGCTATTTTTTACAGCCATTTCCAGCAGGTTCGCGATAAGGCAGTGATGCGAGCGGGAGTGGAACGGGACAAAGAGCGGATGCGATTGAAGAAGGTACAGCAGCAGGCGGAGAGATCGAGGGAGTGAAGGAGAGAACGGGTATAGAAGTTATAAAATGGAGGAGGATCCATTACACAAAGCGAATGAAAAATTAGTGACGGGAGTGTAGGCAGAGAGATGAATATCATGAATAAATGACAAACATAAATGAGGAGTTTCTTTTTCATGTTGGCCTGCGAAGATCTACCTAGCAGATCTAACATCTACTCCCATCTATTTAGAATTTTTTACTGTCATTATTTGAGGTGATAAAGGCAATACATTGTCTCGCTCTTGTCAAATGCCCTCCTGTGAATGATTCCCCCCACCCCCACCACCAACAACAACATGTCATTCCTCAATTGTACACGTGCATCTTTCTAAGAAGCAATATTTGAAGAGACAGGATCTGTAGGTGTGTTCGGGTATCAACACTCCCATCCAGAGGTATCATACTCAAACACAAGTTTAAAAGTTACTCCAGCTCGGGGTAATACATTTCCTCTCGCATTGTTCAATCTCAATTACTCGTATCACTGGACAAGTGAGCAAATAAATTCAAGTCGCCTTCTCATCTAGTTTGATTGAAAGAAAGGAAAGGAGTACTTTATAAATATCTGACTTAGATGTTAGATCAAGATTATAAATGATAAGTTCCGATGTGACGAGCAACGAACCCAGAGACACATATATTGATTTGGATTGAGCTGGGGGATGGCTCAGAATGCTTACTCCTTTTGCTCTGATGGTGCCTCCGGTCCTGCATCACCGCCCTCTGCGTCAGCGGCTTGATCACTCGTCCAAAGGGTCAAGTTATCTCTGAGCAATTGCATGATAAGAGTTGAGTCTTTGTATGACTCTTCTGACAGGGTGTCGAGTTCAGCAATGGCATCATCGAACGCCTGCTTGGCGATGTGACATGCGCGGTCGGGGCTATTAAGAATTTCGTAGTAGAAGACGGAAAAGTTGAGGGCAAGTCCAAGTCGGATGGGGTGCGTCGGCGGGAGGTCCGATGAGGCAACTTCGGTAGCAGACTGGTAGGCATCAAGGGCAGCCGAGGCGGACGCCTTGCGGGTATCGCCCTGCTGGAACTCAGAGAGGTATCTGTGGTAGTCACCCTTCATCTTGTAGTAGAAGACCTTGGCCTCCTCGGACGTGGAGTTAGGGATGAGGCTCTCTTCGATGATGCTGAGAATGTCGTTACAGATGTCGCAAAGCTCGTTCTCGATCTTGACCTTGTAGTCCTTGATGATGGACATTTTGTCGGCATCCCCCTTTTGCTCGATAGAGGTGACGACGCGCCAGGAAGCACGACGAGATCCAATGACGTTCTTGTAGGCAACGGAGAGGAGGTTACGCTCTTCCACGGTGAGTTCCTGTGGCTGGCGGGCGACCTCCTTCATGTCAGAGACCATTTCATCGAAACGCTCGGCCTGTTCGGCGAGCTTGGCTTTGTAGACGAGGGAATCACGATCCATGGTTGGGAGTTGTGTTGTATTAGGTGAAACGAATGAGGAATTCGGATGGAATTTATGACCCAGTGTCGGGGGCGTTCAGGATGGAGGCGAAGACGTGACGTGACAGGACAGGAGGCAGTCGTACTACGATACCTACTTCTACTTACGATGAGGCCAGCCAGAGGATCTTGAATATCTTGAGGTCGTTGGCGGTTTGCGCCGTCTGGCTGTTGTTGAACCGTTTAGTATTAATCGGTGATGTCATGAGCGATTTTTTACATCCTCTGGAAACGGGATTGAGTTCGACCGGCCCTCTTTTTCACGGCGGAATAAATATGATCTAATGATCTCAGAATCTTCTCGAACTTTATCGAAAATGCAATCCATCCTTTTTATGCTTCCTTTGTTCGTGGTCTGGTCTGGTTCTGGTGGTGCGAAAGAGGAAATAGACTGTTTTAGGTTTGATTCAACGGACGACTCTCTCAATTCTTTATCAGGCGACAGGAATTGGTCAATTAGTGACCCAAATATTACGGAATAGAAGAAGTTTAGTGTGCAAAGCGCGAATGAACGCCGTACGGCATAAAAAAGCAACCAGATGGATCTTCGCTTCCAACGAATAATGGACCTGATGTTCAACGACTCGAATGTCGACGCACGATTAGATATATGGTATGGTACTTACCTCTCTAGAGGTAGGGTACCATACAGTTCTCGATCTTGGGAACTTCTCGGACCGTGTGCCCGATTTTTCCGAAAATGCTGGGGATTCATTTTACTCCCTCTGTCGGAACGGGACGAAAAGAAAAAAGAGCTTCCACAACTTTATCCCTTCTTTTTCCACATCATCAAGACAATAGTAGAAGATATCCTAACTTGTTTACCCATCCAGATTGATGGGATAAATCAAAAAATTCTGGCACGGATGTACAATGGGTAATGAGGGTGATTGCCGTATCATGTATATTATATGCAGTGAAATATTTCAGAATACTGTCAATGAAACAGATTTTTGGTATAAGTTAAAGCTGCAATTTGGGACGAGCGAAAAGTAACGCTCCGTCGGTTCTATGATCGGCCGGACCTATACACCCTCCATATCATATTGAACTATAGAGTGTTACTTTTGATTTTGAACATAAGAAGTAACACGTTATCAGAAAATATTTTATTGAGAGTTTGCCAATAATGTGCTGACATCCTGTGTAGCACATTTTATCATATCTTTTCAATCAAAGGATCAACGGATTTGTGGTCTGACAAGCGGTTGATGATGATGACCTGCGGCCAATTTCGCCCTATTAGGGGGTACAGGTGGGATTGAAATGATGGATCTGCTTTTTAGTGGCGGGAAGAAGCTACAAAAGTCCACACCAAAAAATGTTCATGGGCAGACAGACCGCGGTTGCTGTCACTGCCAGTACTGAGAATACAAAAAGTTCCATTCTCCTCTCCATAATGGGTGACAATGCCAATATCATCACCCAGGTGAGTATTGCAGAAGTCAGTGTACGTTCCACGGTGAGTCTTGCAGAAGTCAGCGTACGTTCCACTATGGCTATCAGGTGAAAAGCTGATTTTTTAATACACGCACATTACCTTTTGGGATGCATTGAAAAGAGAGTTTTTGTTCATTTAAGATAGCGCCCGAGCATTAGCCTCTACAAACAAAATATTCATGTGTCATTGTGCGCCAAAACTACTCCCAACATCCTACCATCTTATCATGCACTTTGATGGCAAATTTTCTGCTTTAACAGCTGCTCCTGTTGCCCTTACTCCCCTTCCCACAACATATACACCCCTACCAATGTCACCGGTGTGCGGGATCGTGTAGGGGGAGCCAGGCATCTTCACAACAGCCCATTTGCTCATCATCATGTCATCATTGTTTTAGGCCTACTTTGCAGCCCATGTCGTCAAAATCAAGGACAGAGGTTACGGCCATCTTCAAAAAATAGCCAACCATCACAGCAGGCAATCAAGAGTATACATGCAACTGTGCCTTATTCTGGTTCAAGAGCAGTGAATAGGGAGTATAAGATGGGTTGATACAACAGGTAAGTTCTGCCCAAATTTTGTGCACTAATTATCATGATTTGATTGCAAAAACTTACCCTCATTTATTCTTTCATTCTAACCATGCAGCCAACAGTAGTCAGTCAACATTTCAAGCAATCCAACAACAACAAAACCAAACAAGAAGCAAATGGGTTAGTATAGCAATTACATTTATTTTCAGAGGGTGGGTTTCTGTGAGTTTGAAACACATAAATTTTGATATTTCATGATATGATATTTCTCATTTTCACACACCAACATACAACCACCATCACCTCTTGCCCATGTCATCTCACCCTCTCCAGGATATGATATCATTCATATCTAATTGTGTGACTGTATACTTGTAAAAATGCTGTATAATTCAGTTATAAACAGGTGAGTTCCCAAATATGCAAGATTTGCTAACAAAATTTGCAAATTAAATGTGCTATGGCTATTTAAAGATGTCATATAAGCACTTATCTTTTGCTCATAGCCCATCATCATCATTCAGAATAACACAATGGCATTTGGACTTAAGTTCAAACATAAAAATCAGGGCATTGTGAGGAAGCAAAAGCAGGGGATTTGTATCAGAGTGTCCAGAAGGAAGAAGATACATAAGCTACTGTTGCCTCATATGTACCCAAAGCTGAGGCAGTAGAAGAAGATATCATTATAGTATCACCCCTACTCCTGATGCTGCTGCTGCTGCTGCTGCTGCTGCTGCTGCTGCTGCTGCAAGTGATGAGTCCAATTGGGAGAAAACAGAGAATGATTGAACAAGAGCACTCAAAACAAGATGCTTAAAATGAGTCACAATGTAAATTGCAATCAATGAACATGGTCTCTATCATGGCCTTCCTGTGGAGTTGAAGGTCACATTGCCATTGGCAGAAATGAAGGATACACCAGCAATCTGAGGATCAAACAATAGGTCATCAGATAGAAGAAAGAGAATCTAGCGAAGCAAGTACAAGAAGAGAAGGCAACATATTAGTTACCTTGTTTGTCATTTGATACACCCTTCTGATACATGTGGAAACACTGTCAGTTTGGTAATATCTGGTTTAAAAAGCTGAAGTTGAAGAAGGACAAAGAGCAAGTGTTGAAGGAAAACATTCAGATTTGATACAACTGATTTGGATGGATGGATTGGAAAACACAATGGTCTCATGCTGAAGTGAAGATTATAATTCCTCAGCTAGAGAAGCATTTGAAAGGATTGATAAAAGTTGAGCAAAAAAGGAACCAAGGCAAATTCCTGACCATCCAACAAACTCTGTCTCTGAGGGATCAATATGCCAACTATGGGTATATCATCTAAACAGGTATCATTACTTTATG
>JAZGVQ010000190.1:0-11626 GCA_037356215.1 Thalassiosira gravida | reverse complement strand
ATGGAACCTTGCCGCAATAATCATCGCAACACGCTAAATGTCCACAGACCCTAGACTGTTCTGAATTTCGGGATTGCATATGGAAAAACATTTGGTTTTCGGGCAATGAGACACAAATTTTAGATTGTTATGTTACCAACCCAAAAGCTTTGGTATCGAGCGCTGCCAATTACTCAAAAAGGAACGGTTATTGCTGGTTTGTTTCGTATGATCAGAAAGAATATTGGGCGACAAAAGCCAATGCCGCTCGCTCGCTTCTTTTCTCTTTGAGGCGGCATGGGTCCGAGAGCGAGTTTTACGAGGCAGTTGAATTGGATGAAATAACGCAAGGAAAGTCGAGAGTGGCAGATCGCATGCATCAATCAAAATATCTGAGAGCTATTTTCCATATCTTGCAATTGTTTTTAATCCGAATTCTCGGTTTCTTGAATGATTGGGGGAAAAGTCCCTTGAAGCCGTTTCTTGGCCTTACTTTGAGCTGTGTTAGTTTTTCATTTTTCTATTTTTCGCTGCCCTACGTGACGACTCTTGCAGAGGCTATTGAAAAAAGCTTTGATATAACGATTTTAGTCGGCTTTGCTCTTGAACAAGGCTATGAAAAGGATGAGGACTTGCTACGTGCTTTTCAAGGGGGACAATTAATTGTTTCAATTTTTTTGTATACTTCTTTGATTTCAACGTTAATTGGCAGGATAAGCAGAGTTAAATAATGACCGTCTCATTGCTATTATATGGTAGTCGCGCCAGAGGCGACGACAATAAACTTTCAGATATTGATCTATTGGGCATAAAAGCGGACGGAGCAATAAAATACAGAGATGAGCAACAAAGAGTAACCCTACACGAGTACCCATTTTCGGTTCTTGAAAAAAAAGCGTCGAAGGGAGACCTTTTTTTGCTGCATTTGGTTAGTGAGGCGTTGGCATTGGCGGATGACCTCAACCTACTGGGAGCATTGCAAAAGTCATTTGTTTACAAAGACGACTATGAGGAAGAAATGAACGAAGCTGCTGCGGTTTTATGGTATTGCCAATCTGTTGTCGGGGAGGTTGAAGATAGCCGTCTTCGCAAACGTTTAGCCTGGGTGATTAGGACGACAATCATTGCAGATGCAGCAAATAGAAAAATACCAATATTCTCCTCAAGTGACTTGGAAGAATATTCAGAAATTGAAAATATGAAAACCATTCTTAATCAGAGAAGTATTGTAAATTTAAGCGAGTTAAACACCCTAGCACGGAAAGTTGTTAAAAAGTATTATAGGCTAATTAGACCTAAACACTCATCCTATCGGTCTGTTGTCCGCTGGATGAATTCGAAAGGTGCAGTTGCACAGTCAACCCCAGCATTTCTCAATAATGTCGTGAAAAACGATTTTTTTCACGAGTTTTACATGTAGCGAGCCTTGTTTGATTTTTGTCCGACTGAACAAAAATAGATGGGCACCCCTAAGCACTCCCGACCTATTAGTATTTTACCCAATGCCAACTCTGCGCCAGGGCAATCTCGCTAGTATAACCTCCCTTGCCACCCAAAATATCCATGTGAGCGCTTCGCCTAGTAGGAGCGCATCCCACCAATGCGAGCAGCGGATGGAGGTGGTGAAATGCGCGAAATTGTTTTGTTATCCGCGCAATGTAAAAAATACTTTACATTGCGGATATCTGTGCCTATGTATGTAAAAAATATCTTACATGCAATAGTAAAGGAGAGCGTGCGTGACTTTGATTGAAGATATGAGTGAGATGGAGCGGCAGAGCTGGATTACGCTTTTGTCTGACGGGGTTGTATTCCTTTACTTTCTGCAAAAGACAACGCACGGGTTTTCGCTGCGGCTGGTGCATACCGACATGCGCGAATTTGGTGAAATTATCATTGGCGTCATTATTGTTACGATTATTGTGCATACGATTATCGCCCTGATATTTGAAATGCGGCAGCGCAAAGAGCCGTATGAGAAGGACGAGCGCGATATCCAGATTGAGCGCAAAGGCGCGCATTGGGGTTATCGTTTGATGCAATATGGTGTGGGCGGAATTATCGTGATCATGTTTCTGCACGCGGGTATCGGCGCCGCTTATACGCCGCCCATATCGATAAGTAGCACAGCTGAGATTATTTTTGCGCTGATGGTGGTGAGCTACGCGGCTGACCTCGTCAAACACGGGATTATGCTCTGGGACTATAAACAGTAGTATGGGCGGTAAGAAAACGCGCATTACCAATCACATCAAGCGCATCCGCTTGGCGCGTACCGATTTAACGCAAGCCGAGCTGGCGCGGCGGGTCGGGGCAACGCGGCAGACGATCCTTGCGATTGAGGCAGAAAAATACGCGCCGTCACTAGAACTGGCCTTCAGAATCGCGCATGTACTGGGAGAGCCGTTGGAAGATGTCTTTCAATTTGATTCCAGTCCCTGGGACTAACCTCAAAAAAAGCGAGAGCCGTATGACCGATATTCAAGCCTATGCTGCTACGGAGCGCGGCGGTGACCTTGCGCCCTTTACCTATAATCCCGGCCCGCTCCCAGATGACCATGTCGAGATTGCAGTCATGGCCTGCGGGCTGTGTCATTCGGATGTGTCCATGCTCGATAATGAATGGGGCGTCACGCAATTTCCGCTCGTTCCGGGGCACGAAGCTGTCGGACGGATTACCCAATGCGGCGCAAATGTTAGCCACTTAAAACCCGGCCAGATGGTCGGCGTTGGTTGGTCAGCGGAGAGCTGCCTGACCTGCGGGCAATGCTTATCGGGTCATCATCAACGCTGCGCCGCAGGCAAGCCGACTATTCGCGGGCGCCACGGCGGCTTTGCTGACAGGATGCGGGTTCAGGCTGTGTGGGCGATCCCTTTGCCGGACGGCTTAGACGCGCGCTCTGCCGGGCCGCTATTTTGCGGCGGGATTACCGTGTTCTCGCCCTTTATCGATTATAATATTCTGCCCACGGACCGCGTCGGCGTTATCGGCATTGGCGGGCTGGGGCATTTGGCCGTGCAATTTGCCCGCGCATGGGGCTGTGAGGTCACGGCGTTTACCGGATCAATGGATAAGGCGGAGGAGCTCAAGGGCCTCGGCGCGCACAAGATTGTCAATAGCCGCGACGATGATGCGCTCAAAGCGCTGCGCGGGCAATATGACGTGATAATCTCAACCGTAAACGTGAACCTCGCATGGCACCGCTATATTGCCGCGCTCGCGCCCAAAGGGCGGCTTGTTCATGTCGGTATGATCACAGAGCCGATGGCCGTGCCGGGCGCAGCGCTCGTATCGGGGCAAAAACAAGTCGGCGGATCGGATACCGGCGCGCCCGCTGTTGTGGCTAAAATGCTGGAGTTTTGCGCGCGGCATGACATCAAACCTGTCACGGAATATTTCAAATTCTCGGACGTGAACAAGGCGGTTGCGCATCTTAAATCCGGCAAAGCGCGTTACCGCATTGTGCTGGAACATTAGGGCCGAGGCGCTTTATGCTTCAACCATCCATAGAGATGATCAGGCACAGAATCTTTTAAATATGCGTCGAGAAATTTGGCCGATCCATGTACCATTTTGCGAACACGGTCATGGTCTTCTTCGTTATTGCCTTGTTGTGAAATCAGGTTGAGTGAACCAATGGCCTTTTTAAACGGTACATACAGATTATTGATATTTGACTCTTTCCAAGCGGGATGGAGTTTTCCGGCTATAAAGCGTTCAATCTCCCGTTGGTGAAAGTTTGACAAGCCATGGAGCTCCGCTAGGCTCGCGAGCCCGCCCGCCGTTTCGTTCCAATAATCTTCAAGTTGAACAGGTTTTGAGATCAGATCAAAAATGCGGCGTCCCTGCGCGTTTGCCGTCGGCACCTCATAATCTGTATAAATCAGCCTGACTGTCACCGTCTTCACATCTGTCCGCTGTAACTCGCGAATCAGGTCTTTTTCGTCCGCGTCAAGCGTGTGGTTTGAGAGAAGCGAGCGTACAAGTAACCGTGCAAATTTCTCGTCATGAGCAAAGTCCGGTTGTTTCAAATATTCCACATACCGTTCTGCCAAATAGGTGTTTTTAATCACGGCTTTCCCGTCCAGTTCCGCCGCCGGTGCTTGGGCCAGTGCCGCTTCGCCAAAGCTGGCAATCCCAGTAATCCATAAAATTCTAAGAAAGCTCATTTGATCCCTCAATCGCAAATTTTTTTCTGCATTTATTCTTATGCCGCCCTGCAAAGTGTTTTCAATTTAAGGCTAAGGCAGAGGCTTTATCCAGTGATATAAATAATCCGGCATTGTGCCTTTGAGGTGCTGATCCAGATATTCCGATGCGCCGTGCATCATAATGAGCACCGCGCGGTGATCCTCTGGGGAGTTTATATTTTTTGAGGTCTGAATAATCGGGCCGAGGGCTTCGCGAAACGGCTCATAATTGTCGCTAATATTAGAGCTTTGCCACGCAGGGAGCATCTTTCCCGCAATAAAGCGTTTGATCGTATCTCTATGTAAGTTGGATAGCGAGTAGAGTTCCGCCATCTTTGCCAGGTTTTCCGGTGTTGCGCCCCAATAGTCCTCAAGATTCGGCGTATCAATCAAAAGGTTTAATATGCGGCGGCCTTCGGCATTGGCCGTGGGTATGGGGTATTTATTGCCGCGCAAATTGAGTTCAATGGTCGTCACATCCGTTCGGTTGAGTTCGTTAATGAGGTCTTTATCCCATGCCGTGAGTTTGTGATCTGCCAGCATAAAATCAATCAAAGACCGGATAGCGGCTTCGCCGTGAACGAAATCTGGATTTTTCGAGTGCTCAATATATTTTAGGGCCCAGTAACTATTATAAATATTGGCCTTGCCGTCGAGGCCCGAAGCTTGCGCGCTCGCAATACTCGTGTTGATTGCCATGGTCAAAGCCGCAAAAAATACGGCTTTAAAGTACTTATACATCATTGAATGCGCCCCTTTCAAATTCAAGACTACCCAATTCATGCCGCCCGCGCTATTGTTTTGCGCAGTTTACCCCATCAGAGGATTTTCCATGTCAATTTTATCGATGTATAATGCCTGCGTACCCATGCTGGACCGCGCTCTCGCTAATCTGGAGTATGTGCTGAAAAAAGGCGAAGCGAATGCCGCTGAGCGCAAGATTGATCCGGAAGTCTTTTTAACGGCGCGGCTGGCCCCCGATATGGCGACGCTCACCAAACAGGTGCAAATCGCGGCGTCGATGTCCAAAATGTCGCCGCACAGGTTGGTCGGCTCTGAGCCTCCGGTTTATGAGGATACGGAAAAAAGTTTTGACGATCTCTATGCTCTGATCGCGAAGGCCCGCAAAGAGGTAAACGGCTTCACACCAGACATGCTCAACGGCACAGAAACGCGCAAGTTCACCGTCAAACTCGGCCCGATTGAGCGCGAATTTATCGGCGTAGCCTACCATTCAGGATTTATTATCCCGAATGTCCTGTTCCATTGCACCACCGCCTATAACATCCTGCGCCACAACGGCGTACCATTAGGCAAGATGGATTTCTTTGGCGGCGGGAATCTTTAAATCTTTCACTCGGTGCCTCGCAGTACGCTCTAATAATACGTGCCTAGCGCTTTGGCGTCGTAATCCATCATTTCGCCGGTTTGGCCGTTTTTGACTTTTGAGGCCCATAGCGGGTCTTGCAAAATCGCGCGTCCAACGGCGACGAGGTCAAATTCTTTGCGCTCTAGGCGCTCCATCAAATCGTCCAGCGCACGCGCTTCGCTGCTCTCGCCTTGGAATGCGCCGATGAAGTCACCGGATAATCCAACAGAACCCACAGTAATCGATGGCAAGCCCGTGAGTTTCTTGGCCCAGCCCGCAAGGTTCAAGTCAGACCCATCAAATTCGGGTTCCCAGAAGCGGCGCTGCGAACAATGCAGAATATCCACACCGGCATCTACAAACACGCCTAAAAACTCGGAAAGGGCTTCGGGCGTCTCGGCTAGCCGGGCTGTATATTCCTGCTGTTTCCATTGCGAGAACCGCAGAATAATCGGCATATCATCGCCAACGGCTTTGCGCACTTCTTTGATAATCTCGCCGCCAAATTGCGCGCGGTCCGTGAGCGATCCGCCATATTTGTCCTCGCGGGCGTTCATGGCGCTCCAAAAGAACTGATCGATCAGATAACCATGCGCGCCGTGGATTTCGACGCAGTCAAAGCCGAGCTTTGCCGCTTGGCCTGCGGCCTTGGCGTAGGCCATGACCATATCTGCAACTTCGCTCTCGCTCGGGGCGGGCTGTACCTGTTTACCGGTATGGGTGATGCCGGACGGGCTATCGGAAACCGCGTCAGGATGCGGCCCAGTGCCGGGTTTGCGCACCATGCCGACATGCCAAAGCTGCGGCGCGATTTTGCCGCCTTTTTCATGAACTGCGTCCGCAACATTGCCCCAGCCTTTCAGCGCCTCCGCTTCGTGAAAGTTCGGTACGCGCGGATCATTGGAGGCGCCGCCCCGGTCAACGGTTGTGCCTTCGGTAATTATAAGGCCCACATCAGCCGCCGCGCGCCGCGCATAATATTCCGCTACATTTTCGCCGGGTACGCCGCCGGGGGATTGGCTCCGCGTCATCGGGGCCATCACAATCCGGTTTGGAATAGTCAGGGATTTACAGGTTAAAGGCGTAAAAAGCGGCGAAGTCGATGTCATAAAAAATCTCATGTTTGAATGTATGACGTCAGACATAGGGTCTGCTGCGCCGAGCTGCAATGGGAACGTCTAAATATACGCTCGAACATGCGCGAAGGTTTGGACGGTGTAACAAGGCTGAAAGCTAACCGTCAGCCCGCGCTAAATATACCGTTTGTGTGAAGGGTTTATCTTGCAGGGGATTGTGAAATGTGACGGGCTCGGCCCACGCGGTTGCAAACACGGTTTCAAGCCGTTTGAGGAAAGCAGGGTCGGCGATTGCGTCTGACCACAGGCCCATAACGCCGCCGGGGCGAAGGTGCGCGGCAAGCTTTCGCAGTCCGGCCTCGCTGTAAAAACTCCCGCTGCGCGCATCCAAGAGCCAGTCCGGGGTATGGTCTATGTCGATGAGCACCGCGTCAAACTTACGGCCCAAAGCCGCCGCATCAAAGCCGGCACTTGATTCTGCTATGGCAAAAAAATCTCCGACGGCCACGGCGCAGCGGGGATCATCTTTTAACGGCGGGTCAAGCGGGAGCATCCCGGCCGCATGCCAATCCGCGACGGCCTCCAGCAATTCCACGACAATCAGCGATCCTACATTGGCATCTTCAAGCACGGCTGCGGCGGTATAGCCAAGTCCCAAACCGCCGACGACTATATCCCAAGGAGGCATGGCGGGGCCACCCGCCAATTTGGCAATGCCGAGCTTTGCCAGCGCAATCTCCGAGGCTGTAAACAGGCTCGACATCAAGTGCTCTTCGCCGAGAATGATCTCAAACACATCGGTGCCGAGTGAAAGCAAGCGCCGTCTACGCAGGCTGATCGGCCCTATGGGCGTGTCGCGGTAATCGATTTCTTCAAACAGGCGGCTCATAGGGGAGGGTTACAGGATGCTGACGACACGGCAAAGTGCAAATACTCCGAACATTTCTCTTGTAATCCCTGAAAGATTGATTATATGGCCACTATCGATATACGGCCAAACAATCCGGCTTTTTACCAATCTGTTTTTAGCATTTTGGCAACTGCGTTTTTTTTCTCCCATAATTCGAGACACCGCAGGTTCCATGTTGGAGCCCGCATTTTTATGACGTGAAAGGAAAACACCATGTCAGATATGAAAACAGGTACTGTAAAGTTCTTTAACTCCTCCAAAGGCTTCGGCTTTATTCAGCCAGAATCCGGCGACGATGTATTTGTACACGTTACAGCACTTGAGCGTGCCGGTCTGAACGGCTTGAAAGAAGGCGACAAAGTTCAGTTCAATACAGCTAAAGATCAACGTTCAGGCAAAACTGCCGTAGACTCGATCTCAATGGCATAACTGGAACCTAACGGTTTTCAGTTTGGCCATAACTGGCCAGCAAATTTGGCCCGTCTTGCGTCCTCGCAAGGCGGGCTTTTTTGTGGGCAAATTTGAGCCTTTGCACCCCCGATTTGGTAAAATGTTAATTGTGTGCTATGAGGTGCTTATGCAATTTTCTATCCGTCCTGATATAGGCCTTTTCGCCTTCTGACACGCGCGTCTGCGGGCCATATAATTTGCACCCCTCACATTTATGCACTTGCGGCTTTTCTGCCCCTTTCCTACCCCTGTGCATGCCAATCTCTAAACCCAAAGGATCTCATGATTTATCTTAACAGCCGACCTCTGACACGCCGCCCTACCGCTAATCGTCTTGCCCGCATTTATGAATGGCGGGATTTTCTGGATGATAGCCAAGGCAGCGAAGCCCTCATTCGAGAGCGGTTTGAGTTTGATAAAAAAGAAACTCGTGTTGATAAATACTTCCTCTTGCCAGGACGCGCCGGGCAAATCACGAAAATGAATGATAATGAGATTTTTGAAATCAAGACGCTGATTGACGAAGACGGCCCGCTTGAGCTTTGGGAAACAACAGTCAAATCCGAAATCCCCATGCGCCGGACGTTAGCCAGGACAATTGCGGCGAAAATCCCGAAATTCTCCGGCCCGGTTGTTGGGTCAATGTCTGCTCAAGAATTGTCGGACAGCCTGATGCGTAAAACCCGGTTTTTCAGAGTAAAAACCAAGCGGGAGAGGTTCAAGCGCGGCGATGTGACGGCGAAAATATCTCGAACGCATATCGGCGACAAGCACGCACTGTCAATTGCGTTTGAATGTGACACAGCCGAGCCTTTGCTGGCGGAACTGAAAGCTTTAGGACTGCGCCGCCGCGAAAACACAAATTTCGGCGCGTTTTTAATGAACCGGGCTTGATATCTGGGGTAGGCCTTCGGCCTTGTTTCTGCGGCCGTAATACGCGCGTTAGCATAAATTAATCCGATTTAAAGCATAAGACTATAAGCTATTTTCAACTTTAATGCGGTAGTTTAACGCCTGATGACGATGCCCTTATCACAGCTCATATATAGTTCGACGGCCGTGGAGACGATGACGCCACGGCTATCGCATGAATTATCTAAGCATAGCGTCACGGTTTGTAAGCAGTTAGGCCTTACGGGGCGTGTTTTCGCCAATGATTGGCGAGCTTTCGCTATCACTGAGGGCGATTCAGCGCTTGTGAAGCAATATTTTGAAGCCGTAAAATCAAACGCGCTCATTGACAGTATTGTACTGAATGTCGAGCGGCGCATAGACGCGCGGGAGTTTGCGGATTATTCTGTCTGGCTAAATTCTAAAGAGCATTATGATTGTGGAGTGCACGTCAAGCGGCTCTGCCCGCAGTCCTTAAGAGAGGCGTTACCCGCTAAACCCTCCGCAAAGATCCGGATCATGATCGACGCATTTTTGAAACCGGATATTTTCGCGGCCTGAGAATAAAATCCTGACGTTGTATTGATGTAAAGTGATTGAAATATGGCATTGCCGGAGCCATAGACACTTATGATTGACAATCCACTATTTTGGGCCTGCGCCGTGTTGGCCGTTTTGGTCACGGGCATTTCCAAAGGCGGCATGGGTGGTATGGCGGTATTCGCAGTGCCATTAATGGCGCTGACGATTTCCCCCGTGCAAGCGGCCGGCATTATGCTACCGATTTTGATCGTCATGGACGGGTTTACACTCTCGGCGTACCGGAAGCATTGGGACAAAAAGTTGATTTTTCTGATGCTACCTTTTGCAGTGGCTGGCATTATCGTGGGCGGCTTTTTAGCACGGTATGTGACCGAGGATTTTGTCCGGGTTTGCATTGGAATTATAGCGCTGACATTCGTAGCCTATTCTGTGATTAAACCTACGGCGAACGGAGGCTTTATTCGCGGCAACAAAGTTGTAGCGGCTATTTGCGGAGCGCTGGCTGGCTTCACCAGCTTTCTCGCCCATGCGGGCGGTCCTCCGTTCAAGATATATGCCTTAAAGCAGGGTTTGCCGCCGCGAATTTTTGCCGGGTCTGCTGCCGTATTTTTTGCCGTTGTGAATATTGTAAAATTAGTGCCTTACGGGCTGCTTGGGCAATTAGGGGCCGCTAATCTAAAAATTTCTCTGATGCTCATTCCGCTCGCGCCGATAGGCGTGTGGATTGGAGTCTGGCTCGTCAAGAAAATGGATCCGGTTCTATTTTATAGGATTATGTACAGTCTTCTGTTTGTGGTCGGGTTAAAGTTGCTCTGGGATGGTTTGACCTGATCTGAGCGCTCAGAATTTGGCGTTTTCGAAAAAATCATAAAAATCAGCATTATATTTTTGTCATCAGGTGATTGGCACAGGATATTGCGCCCACAGCTTTCATCGCGGATTGCCAGTCATTTTGTGTTCAATAATGACACGGGTTCGCGGCGGCGGCGAGGTTAAGGACTGCAAAAGCCTGAGATGTGAAAAGTTAAGCGTCCCTGTGAGTTATCAACTGTCTCTAAAAGGGGAATCTCTGACAGGGATTTCTCGGTTCACGGTAAACCTCGCCGCAATATTGATTTTTGGTAACTTTTTTAAGTGGCCTATGAATTTCTGGCACGAACATTGCTGAGTAAGTCTCGCTATCAGTAAATGGACAAGCTTGGGGCGGGTCCGGCAACTTTGAAAAGAGAGTTATATGCGTATTTTATTAGTCGGAGTGGCTGCAGTCGCCCTATCTGGGTGTTCGTGGCTGAGCGGGGGTTATTCCTACAACAATCACGGTGGTTATGATTATGACAGCCAAGGTGGTTACAACAACCATGCACCAGCACCGCGTCAAGCTAAATCACTGAGCAAGTGGTCCATGCAGGGCGCAATTGGTACAGATTTCATCGTCGCTGGTGATGCTATCACAGGCAATGACACGATCGGCGCTGTGAACGTTCATCAAGTTCAAATGAAAGATATGTACAAGCCCGGATACCGTGCTGAAGGCGGTCTTCAGTATCAACTCAATAGTAAGCAATCGTTGACACTCAATGGCCACTACCAAGAAGCCACAGCGAAAGACAACGTTCTGTTTGCCAATAATGGACCGCAAAATGTACCGGCCAACGTCGCGACAATGACATTGTCAGATTACAAAGCTTATGGCTTTGAAGCGGGTCTGCGTCATGACCTTGCGAAAGGACGCATGCCGATCTTGCGGACTGTTCAGCCTTACCTTGAAGGCCGCATGGGTATCTCCAAAACTAATGATATTGTCGGTACAAATGTTGTTGTCGGCGGTGCGGCTAACCCGAACATCAATTTGTATGAAGGCCGCTTAGTGCCAACAGCCTCGGCGCTCGTTGGTGTAGAGAAGCCGCTCGGACGTCACTTGTCTGTCGGTATCGAATCTGGTCTTCGCTATATCGGCGAAAGCAACCCGGACGATTCTACAACAGGCGGCACCATCTTCCAAGAAATGAACAATGGCAGCTCACGCTGGTCAGTACCTGTACAGCTTCGCGCGCGTTACAGATTCTAATCTGAACGGCATATCAAGAATTAAACCCGGCCACGTGCCGGGTTTTTTGTGCCTAATATGTACGTGAGGTGTCAGTTTTATGCCAACTTGTCGCATGCTAGAGCGCTCTGCGTATAGGTAGATTCATTTTTGGGATTCCGTTTTGGTTT
>JAZGVQ010000189.1:0-11849 GCA_037356215.1 Thalassiosira gravida | reverse complement strand
CCGAACACACTACCTAGGTACACGCCACATTCTTGGCAATATGCGGTCATGGTCGATCTTGCCAGAGGGAGAGAGAGAGAGAGAATGAAATCGTTCTTAGCTTTTTTTGTCGTGGCGTGTCGCTATCCCCTTCGCCATATATAAGCATGAGCCACGACATCATGTCCTGTATGTCAGGAACATATCAGGGTGTGCTTTTCGTCTCGCTCTCGGTTGTAGGAAACCAGCGTGACTGGGCAGGGAAGAGAGGTCATAATCCACAATAATTGCGCCTTACAAAACCTTGTAACAACAGGCGAAAAAAACGGCGTGTAACTATATATGTATACATACATCAATCAAGAGCATGAGCAAAATATCATCNATATCATCGATGCATTTCTTCTGCACGTTTGCATTGCTGATGTGTGCCCTCGTGTTGTTGTTGATTGCAGCAGTAACACATCATCATTCTGGCACTCCATCGTCTACTCGATCATCATCTACTTCATCGACGACAACGACAACGACGACAAGTTCATTGATGGGAACGACGGCAGCAACAGCGGCATCATTTGCATCCCTACCGGATGCACTCGGCGCCCATAATGACCCCACCTCCTCCTCCTCCTCGTCCTCATCGATCACCCTACCGAGCCGCGCTGAAATCATTACCACCCTACTCAATCACTATCACCACCAAAACAATCACAACAATCACAACAACAACAACAACAACAACAGCACGTATAACCGTCATCTCCAAACTTCACCACCACCAAAATTCTCCACACTAAACCAACTATTCTCCAAAATAACCCTCCAACTCCCTTCGACCACCGTCTCCTCCTCCGGACTCACAATAACAATCTCCCAATTAAAATGCACCAACCTCAACATACGCGACATACGACTCACTCACACCGTCGAATCCACCACCTCCCAACGTCTCAAGGTGGACGTATCGGGAATACGAATCCAATGTCGTTTTCGATGGGAGTACAAATGGACCATATTCAACGGACGCGGCGACGGCTATGCCGAGTTGAATCCTAGCAGCGGTGCCAGCGTGGGATTGCAATTCAAAAGCGAGAATTACGATACCCATCCTCCCCACGATGTGGGCGTTCCGCATTGCAATCCGAATATTCGAATCGAGGATATGGACTTCGACGGAGATGGATTGGGGATTATAGGTGGGATTATCAATTTGTTCGAGGGATTGTTGAGGGATACGGTGGAGGACGAATTGGAAAGCACGGTGTGCGACGAGTTACGAGAGTTGGGAGATGATGCCTTTGATGATTTGTTGGAGATGTTGAGCGATGAATTGGAGGAGTATTTGGTGGTGTTGGATGATAGTTTGATGGATCCACTGCATGCGGAGAATACCATCGAACTGCCAATCATTGGAGGTGGCGAGAATGGCGATGACGAGTCATTATCGTACATTGATTTCCAACAAATGGAATCGTACGCAGGAGAATGGATCAATTCGGCATTGGATCAGTTCGATTCCTTCCTCGGAGCTTCCGACACCGACTCCAGTAATCTCGGAATCAACAAATTTGTACGCGACAATTTTCTCACCGTCCACGGAAGCCTAACGCTCGATCCCACCCGATTCCTTTCCTCCAACGTCGTATTCGAAGGACACGATATGCTAACTCAAACGACAATCGCCATCCAATCCATTACCATATGGGGACTTGATTCCTTCCAATCCATCAACCTCTTGAATGCCATTGGACAATATACTTTGAAAAATGTTTTGGAGATGGATTATTTGTATTTCGAGATGGATATGGAAGCGGAGATGAAGGCCTCTTCGAAAAGTAATGCGGTGGTCGTGGCGCCTAATTCTGCACCCGTTGTGGAAAATTTTAGTGTTGGTTTCGGCGTAAGCGGGATCGAGATTGATGCTTCCTTATTTTTGGGCATCAATGCGGAAACGTTGGGCAATTTGGAATTGGGATCGATGTTGCATTCCAAAAATGTGGTACCGTGTCTATTGAGTGCGGTGGATGTTGCACAATTCACCGGTCTTTCCGTGAGCGTTACGGATATTATTCCAACGAAGCTCGAAGGGTTCATCGATGACGGGATCGATCACCTTTTGTCCACGGGGGCGGAGGCCATGTTCGAAATGTACGAAAGGGTGTTGTTGAAGGCCATGCCCAATTTTTTCGAGACGTATGTTCGCGATATGTTCAATGATTTCATCGAGGATGCGTTGGACGTGTATCGATGTCCTACTGCCGACGACGACGAAGACGGTGCAGAATTGGAAGCGTACGTGGATTTTAGGGACATGTTCTTGTCAAAGGCGGAGGCGGAGCTGGCGGGTGGAGTGGGAGATGGTCGTCATGGCAATGTTCTTCCTTGGGTCATGAACGTTATTGAGGATCAGCTGTTGGCGACCGATGATGACAGTGATGGATTGTTGGCGATCAATGATATGCTCGTTGCTCCACTGACCAAGTCTCAATCTGGATCGGAGGGAGTTCTGAAGCTTAACAGAACACTGCTCGACATTCATGAAGAAGAGGTCACGGGAGATTTACGGAAGGCGTTTGCTGACAATTGGAGGCTGACACTGTCGGATCTCCGTATATCGGGACTCGATACGTTTCGTAGTCCCATTAAGGTTCTCGAGCCTAGGACGTCCACCGCGCATCTACTGGAGAATCAATTCAATCTAGGAATAGCAAACAAACCGCTGGATGCCACAATTCGATTCGGAATGGAAGTGGGAGGCGCCTCGTCTCCCATTGCAACGAACAATGTCATGGATTTGCAGCTGAGTATGACTTCCGTGGAGATGTTCGCGGTGATATTCGCGACGGTGAAAGAGTCGAGGTTTACGAAGTTCCCATTGAAGGATATTTTGAACTTTTCATGCTGGCTATCGATGATTCCTGTTTCGACGATCGGCGTGGATAGTAATGCTGGTCTTGCTATGCATTACTTGGACATGGTATTGGGTAATAATGCTGGGATTCTGGCGAAGACGGCGTGTGTGTCGTGCAGCAACAGTTGGCTGGAAGACCTCAATTCCATCATCGAATTTCTCGACGAGAACCAGTTTATCAGCGGCTTGAAATCAAGGGCATTGTCAATTGCGTCAGACTTGTTGAAAGGAGATTGGGTACAGGGAATGGTCGACAAGCAAATTTTAGCAGCTTCCCAACGCTGTCCCCACGATAGCGCGTTTGGCAGTATATTGCCCGAAAAGGCTTATCCTACGTTCAAAGCAACGCGAGATGTGGTGGACGGGATCCTGTACACGGCATTTCCGTTAGTTCAAGTTGCTGCAGTCGTCATTGCACAGACGCATTCCAATCTTGAAATCCCATCGGCCGTCGACATGGTACTGGATGTTACGGAGGATACCAACTTGATCGACTTGACAGATCTATCATCCGTTGGTGGTTGGGCCGACATGGCTTTGGAAGAAGCGCGTAACTACTTAGGTGGAACGATGGCTGAATCGAACGATCTTGGGATCACAAGCATGCTCCGGTCGTTGGTATTGGACGACAATAATTTGTTGACAATTCCCATAGAAGCTAAGGGCTTTGAGGCAGGCGGTATAAAACTCTCGTTCGAGGATGTAACTGTCATTGGGCTTGATTCATTCACTATGTTCGATGTGCTGGAAGCCAGTGCCCTTAATTCGGTCAATAATTCAGTCAAGCTTCATAGATTAGGTATGACCTTAACTATGGGTGTGGTTGTAAAAGATGAATCCAGCGAACAAGCTCAGATGCTGCTGGAGCGTGGCTTCGATACCGATGAAATAATGGAAACTATCACAATGTCGTTGATTCTGAAAGATGTCGAACTTGACGTATCACTCCTTATGGCAATCGACCAAGACTTGATGGGGGAATTAAAGCTTGGATCGATTTCAAACACCAATCATATCTTCTCCTGTCTCCTCTCCACAATTCATTCAATTGGACTCTCTCAATTTGTGGTGGACATTGGGGACATTGAAGAATTCTCCATATCAGGATTCATCTCAGAGGATACAAATAAAAGCATACAAAACATGACGGAAGCAATCTTAGCAGAATACAAACCCATGGTGCTGGGAGCTATCCCAGCTTTGACATCAAACACCATTCGTCCTATCCTTCATGACATGATACAAGTGTTCGTCGATGATATGGCACAAGTTGATGGGTGTCCAGAGCCTGACAGCTCTCTCGATGGCATCCTGGACTTTAGGGATTTGCTGTTTTCGGAAGAAAGGGCATTGGAGCTGCTTGGTCGAGGGGATTCGCCTTACGGCGACCTGTTCAGCTTGCTTTACAGCTATGCGGAGGATCTTCTATTTTCTGCCGGTGAGGATGGGTTATCCAAGATGAATGAAATGCTTATCGCTCCCCTCACCAAGTCGCAATCGGGAGCTGAAGGAGAGCTAAAGCTCAATGGAACGTTGCTGGACTTGAACAAGGAAGAAGTGGCGCTAGACATTTGGAAGGCCTTCGCTGATAATTTGAGACTAACAGTGTCGGATCTTAGCATAACAGGACTCAACACGCTTCGTGGTCCAATTGAGGTACTCAAGCCAATGCGAACCTCTCCGCATCTGGTGGACAATCAACTCAGTCTAGGCACCCACGGGAAGCCGTTGGATGCATCTGTTCGATTTGGGATTGAAGTTGGAGGCACCTCATCTCCCCTTGCGACAAACAACGTCATGGATTTGCAGCTCAGCATGCCTTCTATGGACGTGGCTGCTGCTATGTACGTAACTGTGCAAGAGGAAAGGTTCATGAATTTTCCTCTGAAGGATATCTTAAATTTCTCATGCTGGCTATCGACGATTCCTTTGTCCGAAAAGGCTGCTTTCATCGATGTTGGTCTTGCAATGCACCACCTCGATGTGCTGTTTGATGAGGGGATTCATGCAAAGACGGCATGTGTATCTTGCAGCAACAGCTGGCTTGAAGACCTCGATTCCATCATTGATTTTCTTGATGAGAACCAGTTTATAAGTGGTCTGAAAACTAGGGCATTATCGATTGCTTCTATCTTGTTGAAAGGAAATTGGGTACAGGGAATGGTCGACAGGCAAATTGTAGCAGCTTCCCAACGTTGCCCACACGATAGCGCGTTTGGCAGCCTGGTACCCGATCAAACTTACCCTAAATTTAGAGGGAGCCGTGATTTGGTGGACGGGATCCTGTACGCGGCATTTCCATTAGTCCAGGTTATTGCAGTTGTCCTTGCACAGAAACATTCCAACCTCGAAGTTGGATTGCCTGTTTATGTCGAACTTGATGCGCCTGATGGTGCAAAATTGATTGATCTGACAGATCTCTCTTCTGTTGCGGGTTGGGCTGACATGGCTCTGGAAGAAGTGCGCAACTACTTAGGTGGAACGACCGAATCGAACGATCTTGGGATCACAAGCATGCTCCAGTCGATGGCCTTAGATGACAACGGTTTGTTGAAAATCCCCATTAAAGATGAGGGTTTCGAGGCAGGGGGTGTGAAGCTATCGCTCTACGATGTGACTATGATTGGCCTTGATTCGTTCACACTGTTTGATGTGTTGAAGGCCAATGACCAGAACAGATTTAGTAATTCAGTCAGACTTCAAAAATTGGGCGTGGTCTTGAAGATGGGCTTGTTTGTAGAAGGAGAAATGGGCCCCACTGACAATGAAATGGAAACAATCACAGTTTCGTTGATTCTGAAAGATGTTGAACTCAATGCATCACTTCTTATGGCGATGGACCAAGACTTGATGGGAGAGCTAAAGCTTGGCTCGATCTTGGACACAGATTATATGATCTCTTGCCTCCTTTCAACAATTCATTCATTCGGGCTTTCTGAGTTTGTGATGGACATTGGGGACATTGAAGAATTCTCCATATCTGGCTTCATCTCAGAGGATACGAATAAAAACATTCAAAGCATGACAGAAGCAATCTTATCAGAATACAAACCCTTGGTCCTCAGCGCTATTCCTGCATTTACTTCGAAAACAATTCGCCCTATCCTTCATGGTATTTTGCAAGTGTTTGTTGACACGGCGAGAGGTGATGGTGCGTGTCCAGAGCCTGACAGCTCTCTCGATGGCATCCTGGACTTTAGAGATTTGCTACTATCAGAAGAAAGGGCATTGGAGCTGCTTGGTCGAGGTGGGTCGCCATATGGTGACTTGTTCAGGTTGCTTTACAATTTTCTTGAAGAAATGATGTCTAAAGCTGACAAGGACGGATTATCCGAGTTGAACGTATTGCTGTCATCTTTGACAGAGCAACAGTCAGGTAAGGGGGGAGATCTATACTACCCTGGAGATCTTTTCAAACAAGACCTCGATGTTGCCCTGAATGGATTGAATGCAGCAATTGAGCTTGGAGTTTCCGATTTGAGGGTGTCCAACATCGACAGTTTCGGTTCTCCAGTTAAGGTGCTTCAACCGGTAAAAGAAGGATCAAGTCTTTTGAATAACACAGCTTTGATGGGTTTTGGCCCGGATCCTTTCCGAACTGAATTTAGACTTTTGATCAAGGGCAAGGGTGACGAGGTCGAAGTTCACAATGATCTTGTATTGGGCCTCAGCCTCGAGAATGTTGGTATACTGCTTCAAGTACTTGTGCAAATCGCTGCACAGCCCTTTCTCAACTTCCCCCTGCAAGATGCATTGAATTTACAGTGTTGGTTGGCGACTGCAATCACCCCCGCTCTAGACAAATATGGCATCCGAGATGGAGGACCAGACTCTGGTATAGTTCTGAAGAGTCTCGCCCTCGCTGTCGCAGAAGCAAGCCTTGACATTGAGTGTATTTCCTGTTCGAGTCCTCTGATTGTGGAAATGGCATCCAAGGTAGGGTCGCCAGAGGCGGTGGAAGATACAACCGCTGTTGCAAACATGCTTTTTGAGTATCTAACGAAATTATTAGGAGGCGACTTCGTTCAATCAGGTCTTGATAAAATGTTGAACGAAGCGGCAATGAAATGTCCGCACAGCCCATCCTACGACCAAAACTTTCCAGGATTGAAATATGAGGAATTGATCGCACCCGAAAAGAGTGAAGATTCCTATGGATTCTTGATTGCCATCCTTGTCGTGATGGCTATTTCTGCAGTTGCCGTTTTCGTTATTTTTTTTGCCGCAAGATGTGTGTCAAGGCGTCGGCATAATCGTTGGGTGAAGACTCTAAACCGACCACAAAAGCTTGAGCTTGAGAAAATGCAGAACGACGAGAGAGAAAGAGAAAAGGACCTGAATAGCAGAATGAGTTCCCTGGTGAAAAGCAAGGAGGTTCCTTTGTTTATTCGGCTATTTATCCCGATAGTGATCATTGGCAACATCGCACTGTTCTTGAGTGGCCATCTCAGCTTGGGTGGCACTGTTAATATCAGCGGAACATTCGCCGGGCAAGGATTTGACGTCGATGGATTCTTCGAGTTTTCCATGGCCAAATCGACGGTTGAGATGTGGAATGCTGGCGCAACAGCCTTGGCAATATTGATTGTTATCTTTTCGGGAGTCTGGCCATACAGGTAAGTTGCGCTGTAATTTGAGCACTTATTCAGTTACATCAGACACTTCCCTCACACTCTTTTATTGCACATAAATACACAGCAAGCTGCTTGTCACTCTCTTCATTTGGTTTGCACCTCCAAGATGGTTAACATCCAATCGCAGAGGAAAGCTTCTCCACTGGCTCGACGTTCTCGGGAAATGGTCGATGATCGATGTATTCGTCCTCTTGATGACGCTGGCATCATTCCGTCTCTCGGTCGAAAGCCCCAACCACCTTAGCTTCCTCCCGGAAAGCTTGTACTCGATCAACATGCTCGTCGTGCCGTTATGGGGTCTTTATGCCAACATGCTTGCTCAATTCGTGGCGCAAATTTCTAGTCACGTCATTATTCACTACCACCGCAAAACTGCCATGGCTGCAGTCCACTCTCAAGAAATTGATTGGGACATTGTTCCTGCCCATTTAGACAATTCGCCAGAAATACTTCGGGCACACATGTTTAAGCTGGACTACGAAGCTTCCAGCAAACATGCAACTGTGCGCAGTAGTTTCAATTGGATATTATCTGCAGCCTTGCTATCCTTCGTGGTACTTGTGATATGCGGATGTGCTCTTCCATCGTTCGGTATCGAAGTCCTCGGTCTTGTTGGACTTGTCGTAGAGAGCGGAAATCAATTCGAGCAGGCCCAGGCTTCCCACAGCGTATTCGGCCTAGCAACAATGATAATGGATCAGGCTCGCTATCTCAACACAGCGTCGGATCTCGTTGGATTGGGCACCCTCGCCTCCTTGCTAGTTATCACCGTGTTCCTCGTGCCCTTGGCCCAAGCAGCATCGTTGCTTGCTCAATGGTTTGCGCCCATGACGAAGAAACAACGGATGCGAAATACAGTATTGAATGAAATATTAGATGCATGGCAGTACATGGAAGTGTACGTCCTCGCCATCATTATTGCAGCCTGGCAGCTGGGAGGAGTATCCGAGTACATGATCAATGCCTACTGTGACCCGTTGAAATCCACGTTTACTTCCCTATCCTACTATGGAATCCTGAGCCAAGATGATGCCCAGTGCTTCCGAGTCGATGCCACCGTCGAGTCTGCATCTTGGATATTGGTCACGGCGAGTTTGATCCTCTGCATATTGAACCATTTCATCGTGGGGGCATCGTCGCAAAAGGTCCAGGATGATGATATTCCAGCAGAACGAAGACTTCACACCGATCGCCGGTGGCTACAGGATAGTAAGCAATCTACATTGACGACTGCTGTTGACGATGTGGGGATGATGCCTATGACGATAAGTATGAGCAATGACGATGAGGGGATCGATGGTGGTTCCGATAACTCGGATCACGAGGACATTTCTGTCGCCCCGGTCAAGCCGAGGTTTACTGACTACTACTTCTTTGCAACCACTCATGGAGTCGCAGAACCAGTCCAACAATACGAAGCTGAAACAGCCATGTTACGAATAGATGAAAACAGAAGTGACGAATAGAAAATTGAATGACAAATAATATAGCCTGTCCAAAGTGTAAATTAAATTGAAACTTGTATGATACATTCAAACGATTGTTTGTTAATATTTTAGACCACTTCCGATGGTGTAGCCAGACGTCGTAGCAACATTTCATACCGCATTGGAATGTGCAACGAGACATCAAGCATTCTCGCATGAAGTTTCAATTCATTGAACACTATCGCATCCACCGATTTCAGCATTGCCGTCGTCGATGTCGTTGCATCTCCTCCACCTCCCACCCTGCTGCTGGTTCTTTGTTTGCCATTGTTATCATTCGTATCCCCGAAGTTGTCTAAATTTTGTTGAAAGTCCAACAACGGTCCGGACAAATGATATATCTTCCCCGGCGGATACAACTTCTCCGAATCCATCTGTTTCCTCAAAAACGTCATGGCATTATTACACCACTCGTAATCCTCGCGCGTCATCCTATTATCCTTCCGCTTATCCATCAACGACGTCAATCCGCCAACGACGCCGGTACGTTTCAATATCTCCTTCCGTAGTCCTCGATCCTGACACAATTTCGATAATGCCTTGGTGACATCGGCTATGTGACCCAAACTGATTGTCGCGAACGGATCTCCCGTGCCCATCACCGTGGTGATATTAATGCTATCACTCTCCAATCCGCCTCGTGTAATGTTCAACGGAAACACGCACGGACTACCGTACCCAAATGATCGAATACCTCGGTTCGAGAAACGACGTTGCCACATGTAGTGCAATACCGCGGCTACCCCCCCTCCGAGACTGTGTCCTACTATCACGAGCGAATAATCGGGATGCGAATCGAGCTCGTCGGAGATTATCTTTCCCGTCATTCGCGCTACCGATCTGGCGGCATCGACCATGCCCTTATGTGCTCGTCCTACGAGGAGAGGTGGTGGCGTCGGTATCGTTATCGGTGTTGCTGCGGATATAGCAGATCCCACGTCATTGTCATTTGTATTGCTCGGTTTTGTAGTACTGCCATCACCCCGTTCTTCTTCTCGTATGGATCCTATGTAATTTGTTGGGTCATCTTCCACGATGAAATTTTCGGAGGAGGCACACAGATCCGTGAGTATGTCGCGTGGCGATAACGATCCGCGGATGCTCAATACGATTGCTTTTCGATTCGTGTTTCTTGCAATGTAATACGCCTTTTTATTATTCGTGTTGCGCATACACACACACATATAATATAGTAGAATCCATCAAAACTGGAATGAGTAAAAAATAAATGCAAACATTACGCACGCATATGATGTATGTGCACCACACGCACGCATGCATGCATGCATGAGGCGAGTGTCCATTGCCTCCAGACGTCTAACTTCGTTAAATGTCCAGAATTCATGGGTCATCTTAGATTATTTCTCGGCAAAACTCAAAAGTGGCGCGTGCTTAGCACGCGCCAAGTGAATCATGTACCAAACATCACGCGTCCAACACGTGCGTGCGGTTTTATTTCGTACCAAAGTTTTGGGTCTTGCATCTCAGGTACATGCTTAAATGAGAATACAATGTCTATATGGTGCCAACACATACTTGAACCAATGCTTCTCAAATCATCACTGGGTGTAAATAGCACCAACAACAGACAGAAGTCAAGCATGTACCGTCCAGCAATTCCCAAAACACCAGGAAGGGACAAATCCCATACAGTATTGAAAATATCTTTGTATATTCCTCCAAGAATCTGTAACTACAGGCATGCGTGATGCCCTAGATATAATCAATCAGGACAAACCAGAATAGACAAGCCAGAATTTAGAATATTATCCAACCAGAACAAGAACTGCACCTAGAACAAGAATTGAAAATGGGAGCTATTTAGCAGTCCACTGGAATACAGCATTGGGATGATGTCACCATTGATTAATAATCATGTGACCGGGTCTAGGGCTACGATTGTAACTCTTCATTCTCATAGGAAGGAGTTGGTGGAATCTGGTGCATGTTTGTGCTGCAGTGACACGTGTAATACTTCTGCATCATGCCAAGAGAAAGGGGTTAAAGTAATGTATGAGTCCTCTTGGGGACCTGAGACAAGTTTGTTCATGAGTGCATTCTCCAGTTTTTGCCCTACTCAAGACAAAGATAAGACTAATGCTATGTGCCACATTGGAAGCACAATCACACCAACTCACCTTGGATCCTTGTTGGTAATACAATCTACAATGCAACACCGCGTGTTTAAAGCCATCCAGGAGGTACGACAGTGATACTGAGAAATTCTGGTAGTGTTATTGATTGTATTGATAATCTCAGTTTTCATTCCAAGCAAGCACAGAAAGAATGAACGCAGCTCAAGGTTTTGCCTACATGATTCCTGAAGATAGATATTGAAACAGTCACACTGTTTGGAGGATCGCATCTCTACCTCTATTTCCATTCCAAACAAGTGCAGAAATAATGAAGTTCAAGATTGGCACATTAAGTCACTGGGCATTGCTCACAAGGTTGTCAGAAATAAATACATTTATATCATTTGAATATTGCAACTGAAAAGAATCTGTATATATATAGTAAACTAAGACTTGTAAAGAAAAATGGTCATTAAGGCCGCATTCTATGTTAGTCAAATTTTAAGGTAAAAGTTGCAAAAATCCAATATTTACAAACATTTGATTCACATGATTGGATTTCCATTATTCTATAGCCTCCAAACATGGGGAAACAAAAATCCAAAGTTGAGTTGAACATTTGATTTGGCAAAAAAGTCAAATGTTGTCCCAACATTTGACTTTTAAAAAATCAAATGTTGAATCAAATGTTGTGTTTAGGCGTGTACGGACGATATTTTATGCAATTTATATTGTAAATTTTACCTTGATAGCTAGAAAATAT
>JAZGVQ010000188.1:0-11761 GCA_037356215.1 Thalassiosira gravida | reverse complement strand
CGTGGAAAGCGCGTTGTCTGCCTTAAGGCGTTGGAATCTGGACTTCTCCTTGTGACTGGACCTTACAAAATCAATGGTGTGCCGCTTCGCAGAGTCAACCAGGCATACGTCATCGGAACATCCACAAAGGTTGATGTGTCTGGAGTGGATGCTTCCAAATTTGATGATGCTTACTTCGCGCGTGTTTCGTCAGATAGTGAGGAGGGAGAGGATGAGTTCTTTGCCAATGATGAGGCCAAGGCTGCCGTTGTCAGTGACTCTCGCAAGGCTGACCAAAAGACTGTTGATGCCTCCATTCTCAAGGCAGTTGACGCTGAACCTTTGATGAAGAACTACCTTGGATCAAAATTCTCACTTAAGAAGCATGACCGACCCCACAAGATGGTCTTCTAAATGGTAAAAATAATGAAATGTAACCTTCAACACCTCTTGACTGATATGCGCAACCTTCCCACTGAGGTATAGGCACAGTTGGGTGTATACTGTGTACCTATTTTCCGACAGCCCCACCACGTCAATCTTATGGTAATCAAATCGCGCGAATTCAGAGTCACTCTACTTATGCCCACTGCCGTTAAGCGTAGCATATTGGAAAATTTTTTCTCTTTTGTTTGTGTGATGGTGTATGGTGCGTGCCAAACGTGAAAGTATCAATCCATTGATACAAATACAACTAGATTTAAGTCTAGTGAATATCAACTCACCCGCGGGTAAACTAACGACGCCCACACCCACTAAGCCCTTGACCAAATTGAACATCTCACTGCTCATGGTGGCAGTCCCCCCTCCCTCTCCACCTCGGACTTCTTTCGCATCGTTGGTCCATGATGCACCATTACTCTTGAGAAAAGCCACGCCACCGCGTCGCTTTCTAACGTCGCCTCGTCGAGGGATAGATGCCACAGATGACGAGGATGCCCTGTGAGCATCCGCGATTGGCGTTGTGACAGAGAGTAAGAGGAGTATGCTTGATAAGAGTTTCATCGTGAGATAATGGGCTGAATTGTCGATTAGGGTTTGGCTTGGTTTGGGCCGGCGGGAGCGTGGAGCGTGGCGCTGGCGTTGGTGTCATGATGTCATGGTTGACAGTTGACATATGAGTAATTTATTTCGTATCAGTTCCCTTGCGCTTGGTGTCAGCTAAGTACGATACTCATACAATGTAGGAGTAGATCTTAGACCATGACGGTTGGTGAACAGACTGAAGGTTCAATGATCCAGACGATGGTTAGACGATTCGATCAGCCGCACATTGTTTTTTTGGAAGAAATAAGATATGAGTAAGTATGAGACTACGATACTCATAGTATGTACTCCTACCATACGGTACCTCTCTCTAGAGGTAAGTAGGAGTAAGTAATGAAGAACCGGGAATATCTCATCCCATCCACACATCCACATGAAACGGGAGAAGGAGAGCCGGAAGCCACAAAGGGCAAACGACAAGTGAACCACTCTCAGATCTGATTTGTCTAATTTTTTCTACTTACTGACTTTGAAGTACCCAAGTACTGACGTGACTGCCGCCCTCGGCCCACCACCTCCTCAACTACAAATAAGAAACCAACACCAACATGGCGTCGAATGACGGTGCCGCTACAGCCACCCCATCCGCTTCAGCATCGACATCATCAGAGATCATCCCCCAGCTGAGCGAGTTTGGAATAACCCAACAAAATCTTGCCACGGCAATTCGCGTCCTAGATGCAGTCGCCTCGCTTGATCCGAAGAAGAGAAAGAAAAAACGCAAGACATCAGAACAGCAAGCCGACGATAGTTACGATGGCGTTTCACAATACCGACAACCCAACCTCCGTCTATTCCGCAAATCTCTCTCCGCATGCCTCTCCCTCCACCAACTAACCATGTACGAAGGAAAGTCCGAGATGGAATACTACGAACAGCGAATTGCAGAAAGGACGCTCAAGCGTCAAAAGATGGCAGAGAAGGCACAGCAGAAGAAATACGTCGCCGCTACAAACTTGCGCCAGGGGAGGGTGGACAAGTTGGAACGTTTGAAGGGAGACAGTCAAGAGGAGGAAGAGGCAAAGTTGATGCAATTTTTGGTGCCGGATGGTCATGTGGATACAAATAGCAATGGTGGTGTTAAAATGTTGGAGAATGGAGATGCCAAAAAGGACGATGACGGTGAACAAAATGCAGCAATTGCCCAAAAGGAAAATGATGAAAACAACAATGGGGAAGGAACAGTCCTCCCCAAACTCCGGTCCTGTTACTCCTGTAAGGTCCGCTTCCGTATCATGCATCACTTCTACGATCAACTCTGTCCCAAATGCGCTCCCATCAACTACGCCAAACGTCACCAGAGCGCCGACATGGCCAACCGGGTCGCCGTGGTCACCGGATCTCGCGTCAAGATCGGTTTCCAAGTCTGCCTGAAGCTGCTGCGTGCGGGGGCGACAGTCGTGGCCACGACGCGGTTTCCGAACAATGCAGTGGCAGCATATCGACGCGAGAAGGATTTTGAGGAGTGGAAGGGTAGGTTGCATGTGTACGCTTTGGATTTTCGGGATGTGACAGGGCTTGAGGCGTTTACTCGATTTCTGAAGGTCACATATGGAGATAATGGAATTGATATTTTAATTAACAATGCGTGTCAGACAATAAGGCGTCCAGGTGGCTATTACACACCGCTGGTGGAGAGGGAGGGGGAACTTTGGACGAAGGGAGATGAGGCACATCGCAAAGTTCTCAAAGGATGCATTGAATTTGAACGTATTCGTAGAAGATTGGTCACGGAGCACTCCAATTCTGGAAATGGAGGGAATCTTCTGTCGGCTAGTGTGGGACCCCCTGGCCAAGAAAAGCTATTGCTTGGAGGCGATTTAAGTGCTGCAAAGAATGTGGACTCTCATGAAATTGTGGCAAATCAGAATCCATCAGTAAAAAATGATGTCCCATTCGAATCGACAGGTATCTCGCATTCGGCAGCCATGTCTCAAATGGCAATAGTTCCAGAAGACCTAGGTGTCGATGAAAAGATCATGCCACCTGGACTCTCCGACATCAATGGGCAACAACTTGATCTTCGTTCGCACAATTCCTGGCTGCTCAAAATGGGCCAAGTCTCAACCCCAGAGGTCATGGAATGCATGTTTGTCAATGCAATTGCACCATTTGTTCTAAATTCGCGTCTACAGCCCTTGATGGAAGCACCCATGGGTGATCCTAGTCGGCCTGATAGGTATATTATAAATGTGTCGGCAATGGAAGGAAAGTTCTACCGGTACAAAATGCCAAATCATCCCCATACAAACATGGCGAAAGCAGCTTTAAATATGCTAACCCGAACCTCTTCGGAGGATCTTGCCAAGAAAAGTAGGATTTTTATGAACAGTGTTGACACTGGATGGATCAATGACGGTATGCTATGTATGGTGTTTCTTTTTTCGTGACAATTGAACATGTCTCATCTAACCGCTTGTTTGCATCTATCTACATCCATTCATTGCAGAGAACCCTTTGGAAAAGGCGAGTAAGACTGCGAAGGCAAATCTGTTTCAAACACCAATTGACGAAGTTGATGCGGCTGCTAGGATTCTTGACCCCGTTTTTGTAGGCATTAACATGGACAAGGAAACGCAAAATGGGAAGTCTGTGAAGGAGTACGGCAAATTCTTCAAGGATTATAAAGAATCAGAGTGGTGATCATATAACAGTGCGTTGACGCCTTACTAAGAACATCTTTGTTTATTCACTTCAAATAGATTTCTGGTGCCTAACCTGCGGCGCAAGTCTTCACAGAGGTAGAAAAATCGTATAATCCATCATAAGGAAGTGATAAGGCGTGGTAGGAGGAATTTGTGGAAGACGCGACGCAGTCTTTGTGAGAGTTATCATCAAGTTGCGCCAAGGCTTGATAGCCAGCAGTTGCTTTCGTTAACTGTGCCAAAACTGGATGGATCATCGATGTTGTGTTGTGTATCGTGTTCATTTTCCTGTGACGATTGAATGTACCTCATCGTAACTTCATGTTTGCATCCGTAAAAGCATAAACTTACAGCAAAAAGCTCTTTGGAAATGGCGAGGAAGATGGCTAAGTCATCACTTTCAAATACTTGAGTACTGTTGTGTTGATGGTGTTGCTCATATTTTTGACCCTGTATCTTCATGAGTACAAATCTCAATAAGGAAACACAGAAACGACGAGGTTGTGAGAAGCAACGGCAAATTAAAGGGATGACAACGCAAGAGAACAGTAGAAATTCTTTTTTATAGAGCTTGGCATCTGACTAAGAAATTCTTCATTACTATGAATGTTTCATAAACTTCTGATATCTACATCACCTGATTCAAGCAATGAGTCCAGAAAGCTGGGTTTTAAATTGTTGTTTTTCAAGCCATTGCCTTGAATCCACAAAACCCTCGGAGGATAGATTCAGCACCCATGAGAGTAGAAGAATCATACAGTCCATCAGGAGGCAGTGCAAACGCAAGTCGGGAGGAATACGAGTCTGGGTCCAAGTCTTGTAAAGGCTGCCCATTATTGATTGCGAGCAGTTGCATGCGAAGAAAAGACAACATTCTGATCACCTCTGCAAGGACGACATCGTGGGGAGCCCTTGTGAACCCATATGGGATCTTGACAAAAGGTAAAGATTTCCTTGTAGTGCCGTCTTCGACGGCCTTTGACAGAATAGCTTCCAATTCAGTTGCTTCATCAAGTAGATGGTCAATGTCTACATCGATCTGATCCAGTGGCGTGTTGGAAAGTTTTTCCACCTGCGCATGTAACTGAAGGAATTTGTGGATCACGCCACAACCATTTGGTTTATTCCAAGAATCTAGGAAATCATCAGATATCCTAGACCTGAGTAATTCGAGAAAGGGCAAAAGTTTCCTCATTGATTCTTTCCCTTCAAGAATCATACTTGGTATGATGAGATCTTCCATGGCGGCTATGGAGTTAGCCACTGAAAACTTCATGAGATTATTGACCATTCCCAAAGCATCGCCCTCAGAAGCGCACCGGTAGGCGTCAGCTTCCACAAACCATTGAGGTGGAATACCAATGTTCTGTAGAAATGAGCGACGGCTTCCGGCAGAAGGTGTATAGAATCTTGAAACTATGTTTTTGGCACGAAGACGTCTCGCAAATGCTGCTGATTGTGTCATAGCACCGCTGCCAATGAAACAGAGGTTGGCGTAAACAGCCCATTCCCATAACCCCTCGCCAATAAGCTGCGACGTGACAGCATCAACAATTAGGTCCTCTTGGTGATGGGTCAATGTTGAACTAGAGAGAGCTGTCATGGCTGCTCCAAGATGAAATGCAGCTGAAAAGTCGTGGCGAAAAGGAGTGTGACTTGAAGGAGTAATAATGTCAATAAGCGGTGTATCTGGGCATGCGTGGTGATTTAACACTTGATAGAGCAAACATTGGTTGGTAGTGTTTGATGCGCTGTGAGGCACATGAGACTCATTGCAATATAAAGGCGTAGGACGGGGAGCAAGCCCTGCAGATACATCCGAAATATACTGCTTAACGACTGATGACACAGTAACTTGATCCTGAGGATTGGAGGAGCATGACCACAGTAGCATCCCAAAACGACGCCTCCAGTCGATGTCGTACGACACACTGTCTGATTTAAACATACTCCTCTCAATATCATTACTTCCACTTCCCATACTGAAAATCCTCAAAATACCAGTTGGGGTGTAAGGTTGGGCACCACTTTCGTGCCACATCTCCAACTGATTCCTGAAAAACATTTCTTTTTGATTACCTGTATTAAGCAGCATTAGTGACAAGCGGGGGTTGCCACCATCCAGCGCAAGAGAAGATGCACTTGCTTCGTCTCCTCCTGATAACGCGGCAAAAATTGACCCATAGACATCCCCTGATGACTGTGAGGCTGAGATTGCTTGCACCGTGTCACTAGAAACAACCTCTTTGAGCCAAGTGGACACTGCCTCTAAACGGCGAGACTCGCACATGGTGCCGGAGGCCTTATCCTTGCTGTATAGACTTACAAGCAAAGAAAATGAGTTCGAAACAACCTTTTGGGTGGCGCTGTTGAGGGGGCATGTTGCTGAAGACTTCGAGTACTCCTCAAGTGCATTGAAGAGCGCGTGACTTGAGGATTCACTTCTAGCAATACTTCTAGGCAGTGCGAATATAGGTGCATGGTCTTCGGTTTCCAATGCCTTGATGCTGTGCTTCTGGTGAGTTTCTAGAAGTAGTGCAGAAGTTGCAGAACCATTGCCATTAGGTACCTCTCCGGATACTGGCGCAATAACAGGCTTAGACTGAGCCAGGACTTGATTACCCTGGCAAGATGATGGTTTCAACATGATAAACGAACCATCAGGTCTCCACCCTAGAAATGAACAGAATACACATTATTACAGAAGCCTGAAAATAATTTTTTTACTATCAATGATGGTTGTTCTTACCTACACGGAACGACTGTCTCATGCGCATCCCAAAGTCAATGTTTGAAGACGACACTGTCTTCAACCCGCATTTGTTCGCCAGCTTACTGCAAATTCCTGCGGAAGGGCCTGGACTAGAAATAGTTAATGCTGGCCGGAGAAGTTGCTTGGCAGGAAGACTCATATCATCCATTCCCTCATCTGGAAATGGCACTATTTCATCCTTGGTCTCGCCTGCAAGAGATTCATATGGTATGATCGCTTCCTCATCGTAATCGTCAAGAACTTCTTCGGTCATCATGGTGTAGGCCTCTTCCCCGGCGCGAACAATATCATAGACAACTCCTTCTTCCGTTTCATTTTGATCAAGGCTCTCAGTTGCACTGATATTTGTGTATGCAGAAGTACTTTCATCTTCGTCCATAGGGGCATGCATCTTGGAGGCACCACCAAGTTCTTTCAATTCGACAGTTTCTTGATCATCATCCAATTCCTCGAGTAGAGGCGTTGCATGGACATCATCGTCGGAGTCGTCATCCGAATCGTCATCTAGACCATAACGACTAAAGTGACCAACACGAAACATCCATAAACCACTTTCTTCTTCAAATGATAAGAGCTCAGCGCCCATTTTCTCTGTGGTTTTTTTAATCTTGCGTGTCAGTTTGGCTTTTGCCTCGGCTGACGACTGAGCCCCATCCTTAGGGTATACGCCATACATGGTTATGACAGCTGGCCGGTTCAATTTGGAACCCTGTTGAGGTTTCTCCCCAGTTTCCTCAGCTTCGTCATACACAGATACATTCTTACTTTCAATTATGACAACGGTATCAATGTCAACACCACGCACATCAACTGCACCATCCCATTCAACACTTCCATATCCAGGTCGCTCTACTTTGAATCCGGTGACAGCTGCAAGGTCGGCTTCCGAAAACACCTCAAGCTCAGTAATAGAGGGGTAGACGTTGTAACCTGACTTCGTCAACTTGGGCACAAATTTGTTTTCCACCTGCAATGGGGAAGAAGCAGAAGGACTCCTCCCAGTTGAATCAACAACCTGCCTGTAAAAATCATGCGCAGGAGAGGTTGGAGAGCTTGCTGCTCGCGCTGCTGAAGGGGACGTGGAATTAATAGGCTTTGGAAGTGACCCATTTGTTGGGGTAGGGCTTTTGAGCTCCTGTGTGGGAACATGGGATTCATTGTGAAGCTTGTTGTTGCTGTTTTCCAAAGTGGCAGGAGAAGGATAGCTGGATCCGTTGGATGGGGCATTAGTCAGTAGAAGTCGAGTTTTTGGTTTGGGAGTCAACGAATTTGGCTTGATAAATAAAGTCTTGGTTGAAGAACCCAAAAAATTATTTGGAGAAAGAATAGGTGATCCAATCTTCCTTCCTAAAGACACAGGAGACTGTTGAGAAGGAGTATAACCTCGAGGTCGGATTTTGGCAGCTGACCTTGGAGCAGCCCGATAGGATAGCAACGAGGATGATGCAGCATATGACGTTCTGTCCCCGTCCCAGCCATTCCCAAAACCGCTATCATCGTATTGAGATGTTGGTAACACTTTTGAACCAGATGGAGGATTGCCACGCCAAATTTCAAGTTGCTCCAGCTCCTTCTGCTTATTTTCCACTGCGGCGAGTTGTTGTGCAAGGAGTGCATCTGCTGAAGGAAGAGGCACGATCGGAGCTGTCGCAGCGGGGACGGCACCGAAAAGCCCTCCTGAAGCAGGTGCTGGAGTTGGACTAAAAAGCCCTCCAGGTGCAGGGGCTGGGGCGCCAAAGAGTCCGCCAGGCTTCGCAGGCGTAGGGGCGCCGAATAGTCCTCCAGACGGGGCTTTCAGAGAAGAGAGAAGTTGACAATCAGATAAATTGGATTAAGGAGCCAGTGCAAAGAATGATACAATTAAAATCTCACCTGGAGCAGGCTGGCCAAACAAAGATGGGGCTGGGGCAGGCTGACCAAAGAGTCCCCCAGCGGCAGGAGCTGGTGTTGCTCCAAAAAGCCCACCAGCGGCAGGAGCAGGTGCTACATTTTCATCAAGGAAATAGGTGAGCCAAGAACGTCGGATCAAAAATGGCTATACCCAAAAAGACTTACCAGGCGCACCAAACAAACCACCAGCCGCAGCCGGCGCCCCAAACGCTGGGGCTGGGGCAGGCTGGCCAAAGGCAGGGGCTGCCAATACGTTAGGAGAGAAAGAAATGTTAGCAATGCGGGGCAGAAAAGGCAAATAAAACTGGTCTACACATTTGTAGAGGACATACCTGGAGTAGACGCCCCAAATAGACCTCCCGTTGGCGCGGGAGCTATGCAGAGAAGAACAGCAGTGATGAGGGAGAGTGAGATCACGTGAGTGATAATTGGTAAATGTTAGTAAGGGAAAGTCCTTACCCGGTGCACCAAACAAGCCACCTGTTGCCGGCGCAGGCGCTCCAAAAGCTGGAGCAGGAGCAGGCTGGCCAAAAGCTGGAGCTATAATAATAAAAAGAGAGCAAAAAAGAAGATATAAAGATAATGCGTGGGCAGAATAAAGTGGCATGGCGTCATTGAAAATGACTCACCGGGAGTGGGCGCTCCAAAAAGTCCTCCAGTTGGCGCTGGAGCTGTGTAGTGTAACAACCACGTGATTAGTGACGATGAAGGAAGCAAAACGAGGAAAATTTTGGTCGAAGAAAAATCTTACCAGGCGCACCAAATAAACCTCCTGTTGCAGGCGCGGGCGCTGGTGCCCCAAAGGCGGGAGCAGCTGCAGGTTGGCCAAAGGCGGGAGCTGTGGGCCATGGTTGATAGGTAGAATGAAACAGTGAAAAGGTGATTAGCAAAGTAGTAAGGATAAAGAGGTTTGCCGATGTCAAATTGTTCGGTACATACCAGGGGCGGGTGCTCCAAACAGGCCACTTGGCGCAGGAGCTATAAAATGATCAGGAGGGTGAGATGGTGCGAATGATGTACGTAAAAATGTTGTCGTAAAAAACGTCTTACCAGGAGCGCTTCCAAACAAACCGCCTGTTGCAGGTGCAACAGGCGCTCCAAAAGCAGCGGGCGCGGGTTGACCAAAAGCGGGAGCTGTAGATCATGACCCAAATAAATGTACGAGAAATGAAACAAATGGAATGGATTAAGTAATGTAAATAGTGAAGTGTGGGATACTACGCGGAATAACTTACCTGGTTGTGGAGCAGCCCCAAATCCACCAAAGCCCGTTGCGGCCGGCGCCGCCTGTCCTTTCGTTCCTTTATTCCCTGCCATGTAATCTTCCACACGAAGCTCCTCAAAAGATTTAAGTTCATATTGTGGCATAGCCGTTATTGCCTGTAAAACAATCTGATTCGTTCCGTCTTGTTTCTGTGTTGTTTGATACGGGGCCATCGTTGAGCCTGTCTGAGTTTGTTGTGGTTGCTGTGGTTGGCCAAACCCGCCCGCAGTGGGAGCTGCGCCGAAGGCACCCGTAGCGGCTGGTGCTGGGGCTGTCCGCATGAATTAGAAGATGAAGAGTGGAGGTTGGTTTGATAAAAAGTGAAAGGAACAAAAAAACTTTAAAAGCGAAGAGCTTACCGCCAAATGCAGAGGGAGCTTTGGGACGGAAATTAAGACAAAACAGGTAAGTTAGAAAAGAATGTTTTCTCCGCATATTATAAAGTTTTCAAAGATATGAACGTGGCTTACCTGGCGCACCAAAAGTGGGAGCAGCCGCTGGGGCGCCAAAGGGAGTGGCAGGGGCAGGGGCTCCAAACGGAGCTGCAGGAGCGACTAGAAATTAAAAAAACATGGTATTTTCCACATGAATGAGATGTATAATTATGTCGAATATCATCCGGATCCAGATTCAGGCATAAGACGTGCACTTACCACTTCCAAATAAGCCTCCAGGCGCAGGCGTAGGGGCACTACCAAATAATCCCCCGGATTGTGCTGCGATGAACAAAGACAAGTGTCGGTCAATGAGCGTGAAGTCCATGAAAAAGTAATGGTCATAATAATATTATCTTACCTGGGGCACTTCCAAATAAACCCCCTCCAGCTGGCTTCGCTCCGAACGCAGGAGCAGGTGCGGGACTACCAAACGGTGCTGTGGCAGGTGCTTCAAAAATCCAAACGAATTAATAATATCAAACATGAGCAACCAATAATTCACATACTTCGGCATAATCGTCATAAACTAAACAAACACTTACCAGGCGCACCGAATAAACCCCCAGTCGCTGGCGCAGGTGCCCCAAAAGCCGGGGCAGGCGTAGGCTGGCCGAAGCCACCCGTTGGCGCTCCAAATGCCGGTGCAGGAGCGGGTTGGCCAAATGCCCCTGTAGTAGCAGGCGCTCCGAACGCGGATGGCGCGGCCGCCGGCTGGCCAAATGTCGCCGGCGCGCCAAATCCACTCGCGGGTGCTGCGCCGAATCCCCCTGTTGCAGGCGCCGCTGCCGGTTGACCGAATCCGCCAAAGGGTGCGGGAGCAGGCGCGCCGAAGGGAGCGGGGGCGGGAGCTCCGAAGGGAGAGGTCGTTGGTGCTTGTCCAAACATATTTATTTAATTGTCTTTTTGCTACGACAGATATCCCAGTAGAAAATTGTTTTTTATTTTTTGAAAAGGCTGCCTTTGGATGAATGGTAGGGGCAATGATTTAAGGAGCGGATAAAAGGCCTATCCTCGAAAAGAGCTCACGACTTGTGGCTATTAAGCCGTGGACGCGGTTGAAATTAGGACAGCCACCAAAAGCACAGGCATAAATGAAAACAAAGAGGCACGTATCATAGTCGTGAGGACAAAAAGAAATCGAAAGAGAGAGCAGGAGTATTAAATAAATGGTCTGCAGAGAGCTAGTTGACCAAAATTGATATCAGGAATTGTACTACTATTCTTGTCAGTCGTAGGCAAGCGTCCATGGCGCGGCATCCCCCTCCCCCATCAACGAAGACTCTCCGCGCCGAGTAAAAAGGAAACTGTACCGCTCAAAGAAAAGTATTCGCTGCCGTGTTTTTTGTGCTTACCATCCGACGAATTGATCCGCACGGTTTCTATTCGGCTCCACACTGTTGTGGCTTGGCACTCTTCGAATGCCCACCCATGGTATTTCTTACCTGTTAGAGTATTTTTATTTCCTGTGGTCCATCTTCGTTGATCTTCGTTGTTTTCTGTGGTTATGAAGGGGATGGAGCCGTTGAGCGCGCGTTAAATACAAGTTGGCCCCCTGCCCCCGCATCCGCCCGGAAGGTCGAAGATCGCAAGAACGAACATAGGTCTCTAGGTCCGTAGGTACCATACCAAGACACCCGACCACGCGTATGATAATGGATATTAACACATGACTACTAATTAGTACTTTGAGTACTAATTAGTACTCCAGTTTAGGGGATCAAACTTC
>JAZGVQ010000186.1:0-11843 GCA_037356215.1 Thalassiosira gravida | reverse complement strand
TCCCTCGAAAAGAATGATTCGCCATCGTCCTCCTCCTCGCCGTCATCTTCGTTGGCCATAGCTTTCCGTCTATTACTAGTCAGCGAATTGGCCTCTCGCGGCCTGGGCATCGATCTTCCCAAAAATCACCATGATACTAACAACCAAGATAAGAGCAAGAACAACGTGGAGTGGATCACGACGTTATTGGAATCCATCGGCAGTGTCGCTGGAAAGATGGCCATTGATGATCATGTGAAGAACAATAGTAGCGGATATCCCGTGCCAATGATGGCAGCGTTGAATGCAGCCTCGGGCATGGCCGCTTCTGCTTGCTGTTCCTCCTTCCATGATGACGACGAGTATGATGACGATGACAATGCCTCCGGCGCCGGCGCCGAGGGGTGAGGATGGTCAACGGGGCCGTAATGGAGCGACTGCGCGAAGGGCGTCGACTCCGGATGATAGGTGGCGGCGGGGGAGGGCGGCGAGTTAAGTGGCGGTGGGAGCGGCGGCGCTATTACTTTTTGTTGTGTGGGCTTCCTCGCCAAAACTTTTTTTCTATCCAACACGAAGAGTGTACCTAGCTAGGAACTCGTACTAAAGTTTAGGCAATTTTTTTTGCCCAAACCCTTAATCCCCGCATGTAATAAAAATCACCACGAGAGCGCTCTAGCTTTANTACGCTCTGCTAAAGTTGGCACGAGATGTTCATTCCGAAAACCAAGGCAGCAGTGATGGTAGCTCCTCCTTCCAGGCCTCATCCTCCGTCGAGAAGAGGAGGGAGAGGATGCAACGCCATGTTAATCAATGGAAGCATCACTTTGTCACGATTGCCTACTCCAATTATTTATACGGTGCGACGAATTTCGCCAAGGATCAACCTCCCATGTGGAAACGATGTTTGGATGCGGCATTGGAGAACACTCGTCTTGTAGCAAATAGTTCAAATAGCAGTATGGTTCGAGGAGTCGGAGGCAGCAGCAGCAGCAGCAACGCCATCAATTACAAATCTTATCAAAATTCACAAACTATCCTCCCCCTCCAAAGTATGATCCGCATTGCCAAATCCAAGGGAAATGAAAAACGCGTCAAAGAATTGAGTTTGATGCTTTCGCTGGGATATTTGGGAGGGGTGCGAGAGCGGATGGTGGACCCTGCGGATAATAACAAGGGAGATGAGAAGGGAAAGCATGATGACAATAATAAAGTACCCAAATTGGACAAACTATCCACCCAGCAGCTTCTTCAACAATATTACCTTCGACGGACCTCGACACTGGTGGAAATGGAAGACGAATTTTCCAACCAAACTTTTTTGGAATCGGCCAAGACATCGTTGGCGTTCTGCGACCTTCCCGGGGTGGTAAATTCGGAGAATTTCGAATCGTGGTTGCTTTATCATTACGTTCAATTTCAAATAGAACACCTGGCGGAAGAGTCGGTCATTTGGATGGAGGTGCAAAGGAAGCATCAAGCCATGTTGAATCGTAGGCCGGAGGGGGGCAGCGGGAACAGCAAAAACAACAACAACTCAGGCGGTGGCAATTTAGGTGGGATTGGCAATATTGGCTCCAAAAAATCGATATCGATATCTTCCACAACGAAATCGATTGGGGGGAAGGCGATGGCGGTACAATCGACCTTAGCAACGACGAGGGAACAAATAGAACATCTGACTCGTTCTCAAATGTGTTTGGACATGTGGAATACGTGGGAGATGGATTCTTCTTCCGAGTTGGCCTCTTTGTCGCCGTTGGCGTTGCGGGATGCCGTCACCATAGCGCTCTCCTCCGTGTCAGTTCCAACAACTAAGGACATCGTTCAAGATTGTTACGACTCGCTGCTGCATCAGGTAGAGCGACTGGTGGCGGTTGCGGCAGCTGTGGCTCAAGAACACACTAAAGGAAAGAAGGGTGGGAGAACATCCAATGACGTTTATTGCGTTTGGGAAGCAGTGCTTTGTTTCGTCTCTCCTCTGATGGTGGGTCACTTGCATTCCTTTGCCACCGCCGATGGCAATGATGGCAGTGTGACTTCATTGAATACCAAATTGAGGCGTCTTATGGAGAGATGCTCCGAGGCCATCTTATCTGCTTCTTGGTTTTGCGAGCCTATTGCAAGTTGCCACTACGACAATCAGGGCAATGAGAAGGTTGGGAATGGCACTTACTATGATTTCAATAACGTATCCCAACTGTTGAACATGGCGCACACGTGTCTCACCGCGTGCCAAAAAGAACGCCTGGTAGAAGAGAAACGTACATCAGAGGCAAAAAAGAAGGAAAAGTCAGTGTTGTCATCCCAACATGGGATTTCTGTAGCCGAGAAGAAGGAGTTGTTGCAATTTCAATGTGCACTGGCGTCATCTAAATGCAGAATGGACCTACAAAATGCCTTCAAAAACAAACGGGAAGATGACGACCAATCTTCTTCGGAGATATCCCTTGATGCTCTCATTGCCGCAGCGCGCAGGGCCACGATTGCCGCCGCAACCGCTCCCAGTAAAGTCAGCTCGGACATGAAGTCATCAACATGCCTATTACCGGCTAACGCAAACGCCATGTTTGGCACACCGTACCTTCTATTCTTAAACGCGTGGTCTGGCATGTATCATTCGCCGTGGCCATTCTGCACGTTGGGCCAGGCGCGGACCATTGTGAGGAATGCCCGCGATGCGCAATCCGCGGCGGGGAAAGCCTGGGGTCGAGATGCATCGTCGATGGTGGAACGGGTCATGTTGGATGTGGGAGAGGCGGACCTGGAGGGCGGTTTTATGGGCGGGTTTAAGGACATTTCGGAAAAGTTATACTCTCGGGGCATAGATACGTTGGAAGAAAAAGAGGGGGATATAGGGGTGATGGGCGACCATATCAAGGGAATGGTGAAGGTTCATTGCCTCCTCGGAATGGCCAATTTATCTCTGCCGAACGATTCATCTTTGGAGAATACCGTGGCCGACGTGGCGTCGGCTGAAAAATTGGCGCGCGATGCCCTCCACATTCTCTCGTCATTGGATCCTGGTACGGAGCACAATGTCCAGCCTGTCCTAATACTTTGCATTTATCCCTGGAGCACTCCGTCTCTGCATCGTTTATCTCGTTCATACCATGTCTGTGCTTCTCGCCAGCTGGTTGCGGAGGCGTGCCTTCGGTCGTCTCGGCCCGAAGACGCTCGCGTATTTTTGACGGATGCCGTGAAAGGTAAGCGCTCCTTTTCTATCAAATATGATGAGCACTGTCATATATTGTTACCAATTCATTCATTCCTTGATCTTTTGGTTTTCCCATACTGGTTTTAGACTTGCCTGGGAATTACGAAGCTGCATTTGCCTTAGCAGCATTTCATCTTCGAATCATGCTTGGCAATAATGGGAATGATGGGAACGGGGCCAAGAAGACGAGGACGTTGCTACTAAAAGCTGCGAAAATGGGCATAGACACGGTGGCGAAGCCAGATCCTTTTGCTCTTTTGGGAGTTTGGTACGAATCCCAAAAAGACTCAAGCCGCGCCAAGGGATGCTACCAAAAGGCGTTGGCCATTGACCCATCCCATCCCGTGGCCGGGAGAGGCCTTGGACGACTGCTGACGACGAGTCTGGAGGAGGAACGACAACTCCAAACTTTTTGCGAAAATGCCGCAAAACAAAATTCTCCTTTGAACGGATGGGCGTGGCGAGTTATGGGCCAACGGAACTCACGGGGAGAAGAGGGAGGCGACGATGCCGCGGTCGTGGTATGTTTTCAGCAGGCCCTCCGTTGTCGGGATATTCAAGTCCCAGGGAATGACATTTTGGGACCTTTTTACTCAGATCCAGCATCGGTGTCCGCTGTGAGTAACAAGGAACAATGTTCTGAAGTAAGCGAGACTTGGGCGGAACTTGCAGCGTGCTATCGTCGCATGGGCAAGTATTCTGCGGCGATGCGAGCGTACGAAGCGTCGTACTGTGTTTCAGATGGTAACCTATCGCCAGGAGCATTGTGTGCATGGGCTCAAGGTAAGGCAGCCAATTGTGTCGTATAATTGTCTTCTGCCATCAATCACAACATATCCCCTAAATATCGGTATCGTTTTTGAATTCTCCGTACACACAAAGTTGATCTCGATTTGGGCCTGTACGAAGAAGCGACAGAAAAATGTGACAAGGTGCTTTTATGTTTGGAGAGTTCTCCGGAAATCCATCGCATGGCAGCCTACATTGAAAGCGAAGCTTTGCTCTTTCTCGCGAGGAGGTACATCCAGGAAGGTAAATTTGGCTCATGTCTATCACATCTTGAGAAGGGAATAGCCAGATTGTTGGCGTTGCCACTCAACGAGAAACTTTCTGCAGATAGTTATTATTGTGAGGTAAAGCTTTTGGGAGACTTGTATTCTTCAGGAAATTCGCTTCCATCGTACGTTTTTGCCACAGCCAGTCCTTCGCAGGACAAGGAACACGAGAGAAAGATGGGACATTTGGCTGTTGAAGTAGAGAATCAAATATCGTTCATGATGAAGGGAGAACGGGCATACACGCTTGCTCTTGAGTTCGGCAAGAACGAGGACGAAAATGAAGACGACAACAAATGTTTGATTGCAGCAGCTCTGACCGATCTTGGATCGAATTTACTTTCTCAAGCACGAGTGGTGTCGACGGCTCTTGGTGAAGGTAGCGGTGGCGGTACCAACACGGCTTTATCCGATTTGACATCTCAGTCATGCTTAATCAAAGATCTCATCACACGGTCCATAAATGCCTACCTCAGTGCCGTGGATACTAGCCCTCTCGAGGCTACAGCATGGTGTGGCTTAGGTTGTGCTCTCATAGCTGCGGATCCGTTGTTGTCACAGCATGCATTCAGTCGGGCTCTCCAAATCGATCCATCTTTAGCTGACTCATGGTCTCATATCAGTCTGCTCTATGCGGACTTTGACACCAAAAAATGCTCGGAAATCTTGGACTATCTTACACAAGTTGAGGACACTCCACTCATGTGGATTGGTAGAGGGTTCTTGCTCGAAAAAACATCAAGGGAGTGGAAAGATAAAGATTTAGCGAGGGAAGGGTGCCTGACCAAAGCTGCAGATGCATACCGTGCTGCGCTTCAGATTATGCAACATCCAGCGGCACTCCTGGGTCTTTCTTTGACTTGCAGAAGGGCAGATCCTGGGTTGCGGAATTCCAATAATTTAGTTTACTCATCTTTGGCAGACCATGCTTCGAAGTTGGAGAGTAGGATGTCGATGCTGATTCACCAAAACTTGACTGGAGATGGCAATATCGGTGCCTCTTATGTGAGCGGTCTGACGCAATTAGAAGAGGTGTTGAATGGCCATGTTGGTTTTGGAGGCTTGGATCTAGCCACGGAAGCCAATGCAGCTTTGAGCCGTGCAAGAACATATTCCAATAACGAAAAAGAAAGTGAGCGCGATATGGCGCCATGCGAGATTGATCTCTCCATAAGACTGTCATTACGTTTGGATAGGACTGCAGAGTTCCCATACGAGTTGATGAAAAATGCAAAAGAAAAAGCATTGTCAATTTCCCCAAGCCAATGCCCAGTCGAAATTACCGATCTCAGAAATCCATGCAATGAGCTGGATGAAGCTCGGAACAGTGTACTCTTGAATCCTGAAAGTGGCGAAGTATGGCTAATATTTGCAAAAATGCTTGCCCAGGAACTGTCAGTTGAAGCCAAAGATAATACCATGCTATCGTCAGCCATAGCTGCTGCGAAAAAGGCATATGGGTTGTTCCGTGAGAGAGTGGTGAATGCTACATTGCTGACTCCGAGGAGACAAGCCTCACAGGTAAAATCAATTGAATACTCAGACAAGAGCGTGGTCTCATCTCTTCCTCCAGCCTGCCTATTTTCTGAGTCCATGTCATTGATATCAATGCTGGAAGAAATAGAAGCATTGAACAATGGTGGAAAACCTTCTGTTTCTGAAAGATCCTTCATTTCGCTGCAGGAATGTCTACTTCTTGACCCCTCAAATCCTTTTGCCGCTGCGTCGATAGCCCTAAAAACTCATTAGTCATCCAACAAATTTAATTGCGAAAAACATGTTAAGCTCTATGAGAATCTGTTAGAATTGTCATCTCATTTTTGGATGAAGTTAAACCTGTTAGAATGGGTTGAGGTATCCGTCGTTTATTGGAATGCGCACCCCTGCTGTAATATGCCCAGGTTTGCAATTTAGTGTTTCTGTGCTTTCTTGTATGTAGGAACTAGTAGTAATATATGGTATTGACCTTGGAACAAGTATTCAAAAATTATATCAAGCAGGCAGTTGGCCTCAGATCAACATCATAGTCACCAGCCCTTAATCATGGCCAGAATTTCAAAGTTGGCTTCCCCGTGACCAGGCACACATCCCCTGTATCCTCCCATGCCCTGACAGTGACTCCAGTCGTGGTTGCTGTCCAGTCATCATCACCGTCCTCCCCCAACGCCGATGGTCACTCATACACCCTGACAGTGTATCCGGTCATGGTTGTTGTCCTGCTGACATAGTCATTGTCGTCATTGTTGTGTGTCCCTCCTCCTATTTGGACTCAATACTGCAGTCTCCTTGTCCATGTCAACCGCGAGGCGAAGGAGTGCACAGTCTACTCCCTTGCCTCCACGGTTGGTTGTTGGGTATCCTCATCAATCTCAAACTTGACGCATAAGAGTATGTGATCTCATGGTCCCAATGATGCCCATGCTCAGTAGCATTTTGGCCATGGTAAGATTTCACTTGGTTTCATATCCATTAATTTGGCAAAGATGAGGGTGTGAATGAGCTGGAGGACTAAGGCAAAGAAGATTGCATTAATTACCGTGAAGATGGAGCAGGGTTTGGACCAGTTGGATTTGTAATGGGGGAGGTGGGCAGCAAGGTCCTGGCGCATGCCAATGAAGAATTGGAAGATTTTTGGGGGTTAGTTGTGTTGATTGGAGGAGGAGGATTGGATTTGGTATTTTGGGACCTTTCCCTTTCCCATGTATTTAAATTCTTTCCACTCAGTAAATAATTTTATTCCAATCACCCTCCTCCTCCATCTGGATGAGTATTCCAGTATCATCCTCCTCCTCTTTTTTCCTCAATATATCTATCCTTCATTCTCCTCCTTCAGCCACATTCAACCCATGCTCTTTATTCTCCTCCATTCCCACTGATTTCCCACAGATGGTAATTGTCACGTTGGATGGTGTAGTGTTGTGATGGTGAAGGTTACAATTTGAAGCAAAGAGTAAAAAATGTGATCAAACTTGAATTGGTGTTTACATGGGAGAAAGACTCAAAGAAAGACTTGGAGGAAGATAGTGTGGTGATAATGTCAATGATGTCAAGGGAGTAGAGGTGTCCAGCATTTTATGGTTCATTGACATATCTGGATTGCAATATTTTCTTCGTAATGAGGTCCACGTAAAATACAGTGATGATTGTGTTACAGAGGCTGGTAATTATGTCATGGAGGGGCATAGAAACGTACTGGCCAGCCTTGATAGCACAAAACTGGTCAATTTTTAGTCATTGTCATTTTTGCTGTAGTGGTTCAAAAATATAGCAGAATTGCATCTGTGACAATTAATTTTCCCCAAAAAAACTGTGCGCACAGCGTACGATCTGATTGCAGCTCAACCTCTCCCCTCAAGGCCAAGAGGGCCAAGGATGGTTATTTCTGTGATGTGTGTGGAGTGGTGGTGGTGTGGGAAGCGGATTATGATGTTCATTGGGGGCTGGTGGCTAGTGGCTGGTGATTGGTGACTGGTGGCTGCCATGTTGATGTTGACCTGATGCCAGCTGTTAGAGTTCCAAGGTAAGTATTATATATCACTAGTATTTCCTATACGGCCCAAAATATACAACTTCTGGAAGCAGGTTCTCCATACCTTTCTCCTCCTATCTTAGATAGAAGTAGATAGAGTAGGTAGGTACCTACTGAAGGATGGGGTATGTATTCTAATCGATGGAGAGATACAACTATTAATTACATCATGATTATGTTATATTTCAGCAGTATTGGGGTATAAATGGAGGCCTATCATATAGTATTAGTTCCTACATATCAAGGACTTATTGCTAAAGTAACTAGTGGATGAATTATTGTAATGTAAAAAATGTATAAATAATATATCTATGTGATATGAACTATTTCCAAAGATAGTACAATTTTGCATTGTCATTATTATAATAGCATCTAATTTTTATATAAGTACTAGATCTTAAACATCAAAATATACTTGTGTTTATTGTACGTTCTAAATTGTTGCACTCATAAGTCCATCATCTCAATATGGGATTTTGCCTCATATCACCTTTTTGTTTGCCCTTGCTCAAAAACTCATTGTAGCATATCCTCCAGTTCTCCAAATCAGCTTATATTGTAGAGTGTTTTATGCACAAGTATCTCTTGGTACTATCCTAGAGAATTTCACATCTCACAGAATTGAATGAAAAGTGGACTAGTATGAAAGGCTTGTCCTCTTCTGTCAATTGCTACCACCGACAAGCCCTGAATTCTCTCGTGGGAGCTGCAATATTTAAACTTTCACAATGAGCCCAGCTTGATCTTATCCTAGGTTGTTGATCTTGTTTTTTAAATTAGCTTGTTGAGTAAGTTTTGGAAAGATGAGGATGAGGAGAAGAACAACAAAAACGAAAGCAAGAGAGAACTCACCAATTCCAAATTGGAAATTGTAAAATAGAGCAACCTGCAACAGAAAAGATGATGTCTTGAACTACAGATCATGGACTTGCCTTGGCTGTGGCGGCTTGTTTGTCAATTAAGAATAAACTTCAATAATCAACTTAAACTGCAATGGGTTATACAGAAATAAATAAACAACTCACAGAATCACAGCCTCCTCCTTATCTACATCACAAACTTGCTGCTCACTTGTATATCATTCTCATTTATGATGTGACAGTCTCCTCCTCCTTTGTGGCTATCAACACGTTGTTGTTGCATAATGTACTAGTTGTTGGTGGAGTCGTCATGCTGTGGATGCCATGACATCCTTGTTATTAACAACAATATCATTGCCATTGTCATTACTATTGTCTCCAATCACAGTGGAAGGTTCACTCCACATGTTGCATCCAACACCATGTGGTGGGGGTGGAAGATCAAATGATGATGTAGAAAACATCCTCTAATCTGTGTCAGACTCCTTCTCCAACGCTGATGCAATGTTGTTGTCATTCTGAATTATATTGTTGTCATTGATCCATTGGATCATTACCCAACAGCATCATCTTTGTATTTCCATCATATTGTTCCAACAACAATGACAATAACAACAATAACAACAACAGCAACAGTGTGATGGTGGTGTGATTGTCTTTGATTTCCTCAGTCACAACACATCATTGTTGTCATTCTTGTCATCATATTCATCATTGTTATTGTTGTTGATCATCAAACACTCCTCCACCACCAATACCCATATCCTCCATGTTAACCATATCCCACAATCACCGCTACTGTCATTGTTGTAACAATGGTGGTGGTTTGGAAGAGAGATCACAACCATCACCATGACTGGTATGGTGTGGGGAAGGAGAAGGAGGTGGATGATGTGGGCTGTTGCTGGGTGTGTTCCTGTTGCTATTGTGAGTGTGAGTGGATATGAGCCCAAAGGATAAATGTCACTCCTCGCACTTACTGTGATAGTCAGCATTGGATCCACTGTAGTAAGATAAGTGTCTTCAGACAAAGCCATCTATTTGGACACGGTCGACATGCCTGACATGCCCTTCCAATTCAGCATAGACTTCATGATAAAGGCACGCTGTGATTATTGCTATATTGTTGTATTATTGTATTATTGTATTGTTATATTGTTGTCTTTCAATTCATTTTCCAGTTTCTCTGTTTTTCAAATTTGACGTGAATTGGAATTTGGAACGCATTGGCATAATTTTTGATCGGCATTCCAACGGTTGTCAAATCATCAAATTTGGCGGACAGTGGTTTGTTGTCGTTTTTATTTGTTTTTGACATCATCATCATCATCTCTCTCTCTCTCTCTCTCTTCTCTGGAAGCACGCGATTTTATAGGGCATTAAATTGTTTATTTTGGCCGCGTTGTTGGCAATATAGCCTACGATCTGACCGGTGCGATTGTCAAATTTTCCATTTTACAGGCTTAATAATGGTTTTGGAGGGTCATCGTTGATTGTAACGTGTAGAGGAGAAGGAGAAGATTAATGCAGCAACCATAAAGGATAAACTAGAGAAACAAAACACTCTAGTTACTGACTTATTGAATCAATCAATCTTTGTGGAGCGGGCTACAAATAAGTCAGAGAGGGAGGTGTCACAATCTGCACGGCGTTTGTCAGATGTGCAGCAGTTGGCCACATCTTATATGGTAGAACTGGACAAACTCTGGCAAGAGAATGAGAAGTACTACAATACAATCATCAACCTTACAGTTATGGTCAACGAGTCCAAACAAAAACTGGTAGATTTGGACAAAGCAATACCCATGAAGGATATCAAGAAAGAGCAGCAGGGTCGGGGCGGCACAAATTGGCCATTATAGATCTGGAACTTGATTTTGGAGCAGCTTGTGAATGACACACCCTCATATTCATAAGTGAGACCATTGTTGCTCACGTGAAGACATTCTCACCGACTACCAAAATTACAGAGCTGCTGAGCATGTGGACTATCCAGTGAGCCAGGACTGTGTTGCTTGTTGTGTGTCAAATGCTTGCAGCATGTTGTATTGCCAAAGCTGGAAAGTGGGAACAATTGTTTACAGATGCAACATCCCGTAGACAAATAACTTTTCAAAACTTACTTATAAGTGTTGATGAGGATGAACTTTTTAGTTAGGTGACCTTTTTACTCTACTCTGATTTGACATGCAATCAAAGCTAACCCATCAATGATGACCTGTTTTGAATTATTCATCTGTTTCCTTTTCATTACTGCTTACCACAGACCCTTGTTATTATTCAGTTGAACTTTCTCAGAGGATGACCAATCTTGCACTGTCTGCCAAAGTATAATCAATACTGTGAAAGAGAAAGCTGACTTTCTCAAGAAATGGCAGGCAGTGCATGAGAAAAAAGGGACACACATGACATTCCAGTGGCAACAGAGATGAACCTGTCTAAATTGGAAGGTGGAGTTGTTACCTCCGACACTTGTCACGGTGCTCCCCTGACAAGTGATTATATCATGGCTGAGGTTGTCAAGGCCATCAAGGAGAAGATTACAAAGGAAGGTTCTGCCGACCAAGATATCTTGGTGCTTAAGTAGGATTATCACCCCCATTTGAGAAATATATGGATGGGAGCTATTACTAAGTGTCTATCCTTGTATCTTAATGAAGTATTATCATATGATGATGATAATATTGATTTTAGATACTGTGTCTCTACCATGATGGATGGAGTGCTGCTAGCAACTGATAAAGAGTTCAGTCTAACAACTAAATATCCCAAAAGTCACAGTAATATGTTCCCACACTGGTTGAAAAAGAATCATCCAGGGGCTCTGATGGCGCCAGTGTAGCATACAAGTGGATTGAGACAGGGTCTTGTGGCAGAAGGAGCAGTGACAATTTATTGGAATAGAAAGTGAGTTCATGATTTACAATCAGAAACAATTGCTGTATTTAATGTTGCTTCCATTTTGTCTACTGTCTTCACAGTTATTATGTTGAGTTCTTAGATGAGTGTCTAGAAGATCATAAAGATAATATCCTTCAAGAAAATCTATACATAGTGTTGAGTTCTATGGAGATGATTTCTTTGTGCCAAGTAATGACAATTCTACACTACAAGATTTCCATGTCAATACGTTGATTAGCTGTTAATACCCATTCTATTGGATTAGTTGGATACAACTAATCCAATAGAATGGGTATTAACAGCTA
>JAZGVQ010000185.1:0-11728 GCA_037356215.1 Thalassiosira gravida | reverse complement strand
TAATGTCATGTGATACATCTATGATAATACATCATAGTACAATGGAAGTTTCACTAGGTTAGGCTGCAAGTTCCCCCTCAATGGGTGAAAGCTTATAATAGTTTATCTGAAATATGCTTATGTGGCCAATAGTAAGATTAAGCACAAGTAGCATTTGACACCACAGAGTGACCGTTCACCTTTCTGGTACTATATATCCATGAGTTTTTTTTGCTGAAAAGATCACGAAGTGATTTATATTTTCAGCTTTTGCTTTTGACTACCCACCTAAATCTTGCAATATTCATAATATTGTTAGACTTCCAAAATATACCAAAAGCAAAGCTGACAAGGTTTGTGCCAAAATGTAGAAAATCAATTCATTCAGTATAAGCCCCTCATCATGTGAATGGACATTTCGTTCATGACAAAAATCTGATGTGTTTTATATGCATCGGTGATGTTAGTATACCGTCTCCCTTGTACAATATTGCTCAATATCACTGTACAATATTGCTCAATTAGCACTCATATTACAATCGAGACCCATGTCTTTCAGCTCCCAAGATTCAATTTGCGGTTTGGAACAAACTCATGAAATTTCAAAGAAAAATGGAGAGAAATGTAGAATAGAGTGATGTCACAGTGTCTCTGAGTGAATGCATTATCAATTTTCAGCTTTGATAGAACAAACTCACAGCCTAGCCTGCCCCCAGAGAAAAATACCCTAAATGCCAAAACACCATATCATTATTTCATCAGCAATGTTATCCTTCCAGGGGTATAAATGGTAACCACTCCTCATACTCTCTTCTGAGATCATTTTTATTGGTCTAAGAACATACCTATACTGGCTGTTTGGTATGAAATACTACTGGCTGTTTGGTATGAATTGCAGGGTTGACAATTAGGGGGGTCCATAACTTCAAGACCTTTTGAGATAACAAAGGCAAACCATATATCATGCAGTAGCTCCTCTTCCCCCTGTACCACATTGTATATACTTGTCTAGTACTACAAAACAAAATCAAGCAAGTAATAGCTCCCCCAAAGTAGTAATGAGCATTATTGTACTACATTCAAGTGTGTAAATGTCATAAGATAGTATCTGATTCTCCTGATGTTTTGTTCCTATAAAAAAGGCTTTCTCAAAATAGAAACTCATAAGAAACTCATGGATATGCTCTTGAAATTGAAAATATTCAGTTTTGATAATTATTCTGAGAACATTGTCAATATGACAAAGGCATTCAAAGAGTGTTTCAGGAAAAGATCTCAGTAAAAATTGAGCAGGAGGACGGATCAAACAGAAGTTGTGATAATCAAACCTTTTATTTATTTTATGTTTTCATTCCCATACCAGAAGGGTATCTATAAAATTATGTAGGAATAGTTACATTACATCAATTTGTTGATCTAGTTGTCACTTGAGTTTTTTCACATTTTTCACTGTCTCACCATCTGGCTTATTACGCAAATTTGACACTCCCCCTCCACCAAGTGAACTTTGATGCATCATAGCTCAAATGCAGTTGGGAGTTAGATAGTGAAAATGGCACCAGTGAGTTTATGTGATTCTTGGCTTTCTAGTGCGCCATCAACCATAAATATTGGAGTATTTCAAAAAATAGTCATTTCTTACCAAACAGCCAGTACTAACTGTGCTGAAGTGGGGGTCCAATCCCCTTGTGGGGTGCATCATGCGATATATATACTGTCAATAGCGTTCAGTTTTTATTGTTTGTTCTTCAGACATAACAATCATTTTAGCTTAATCTGTCTACAACCTTATTCAATATTTGTCCTGACCACTAATCCCTAACCCCCCAGAATGATATTTCCCTTTTCTAAGAGGTTATCCTTTTCCAATAGTATCTCATATGAGTGACATATAGAATCTGGGAAAATATTGGGGAGCTACAAGAAAGATTTACAGTACAACCAATGTCATAAAGTGTAAGGGGTATATTAGAAAAAATGTCTTTCAGAGGCAGAAATAGAAGTAAAAATATGTAGATATGCCTGGTAAAATATAATACCACTGGGTAGGTTTTTCCGTACCTTTGTCATCTATGCAGTTCTTGGTCTTAGATTTTGGCCTGACCTTCCAAATCCTGACAATGTCTAACCCTATCAATGTTCATGTTAAAGGTGAAACCATACTCCAGGATATCAACCCAAATCTTAGACCTTGTCTATATACTATAAACCACTTTCTGCAACAGTGGGAAGACCCTTCTATACCCTCATTGTCATTGGTAGCCTTGGACATGAATGTCACCTGCACTATATTTGATTTCAGCCTGACCTCTCAAATCCTGGCAATGCCCAATCTCACCGGTGCTGATATTCAAGGTGACACCATGCCCCAGGACCTTAACCCAACTTTTCAGACTTTGCACATCTAATATAAATACTTTTATAGCAGTGGGATGACTCTTCTGTACCCTCATTGGTGATATTGAATATAAATACCACCTGTGTGGAGCTTGAATTCCAGCCTGACTCCCTATATCTTGGCAATGCTAGATCCTGCCAATGCTGATATTGATGATGATACCATACCCCAGGATATTAAACCAACTTGATAGACATTGTATAAATACTACAAACATTTCTATAACAGTGAAAAGTCTCTCCCATATCCTCATTGGTGGCATTGGATGTAAATATCACCTGCATGCTGATACTTGGATTTCAGCCTAGTGTCATAAGCATAGTCTCAGCACTTGGGATATTTTGCTACATGGGACATCAGATAACTCCCAGATGATGAAAGGTCTGGTGGTGGATGGTACAGACAGACTCAATTCTGCCAAAGGTGTCGTTTATATCTGCTTCTATATGTATCTTGGAAATCATATGTATCCTAAGCTACATACACACTATGTACATACATAGTCATGGATCGTCTACATATGCTAAAAGAGGTATGTAGTATGAGCTGGTGTTTGTCAAATGAACTGCATAAGTTACACGTATGTTGACACATTGCCTAACCTGGGGGCAGGTGTAACTAATTCATACACAGGGATATACTAGATCCCTATGTAGTCTTATTTAAGATCATTGGTGACAACTGCAGATACATCTAGCAACTGCTAGACAAGTATTCCAATTAAACTAATATGTCATAATTACTTTCATTTCATTTTTATCGTCCCAACCACTTTCTCATTGTAGAAATCTACCTCTAACTCAAGTGCTTAGAACATTTTGAATTTAAAACTCCACACAAGTTTAGAGAAGTAATGTAGCAGGCAAAACCTTGTACAAACGGCGTTAATTTTGGACAAGGGTAGCTTGTGCACATGGCAACAAAAGGACCCCAGAATACAACCTCCACATTGTTGCAAGCTCAGCTTCACACAATTGACAATAGATTAATTGAAACAATGTAGTCACCTAAGTTGTACACAAACAGCATTGAATTTTCATTAACACAAGATTTGAATGATAGGGGCTTTAAAATATGGCATGACATCTTCCGGATCAGACCACGCACTTGTTGAGAACAGGGTGTATGCCTTCTCTTGCATGATATAGCCGTCGCATCCATATGTTGGGTGATCTGGGTGTTTTAGGTTTTGAAGGCACTTGGCTAGACTGTAGTTAAATTTCCATAGGCCACTAAATTTTGGATGTCTGGGAAGTGGTTGGAGTGGTGTCAGAACTGTATTGATTACATTGATGGTGTATTTCACCATCACGTGTTATTGTGTTGGTTTACATGCATATGGGTGGCCAATATTCACTGTGATGTTGGGAGTGTGGCCACCAAAGATCCATACTTTATTCAAGGAATATGCACAACTGTTGTTACTAGTATATTCTTAGGATATACAATTGCATATTAATGTTGTGCATATTTTATGGCTAATTGATTTGGGCTAGTCCCATGAGCTCATGCCCATGAGAATCGTCTATCCATAGTGTGTTCATGGTCTTTCCATTGCACATGTAGCTTGAGCTACACGAGCATCTGACGATTAGTTGTGTAGCTTAAGCTATATGTTGTACCTAGAGTCTAATCTGGGAAAAGCCTATGTTTGGAAATACCCACCGACTGGTATACCCTCCAGGGTTCTTACCAACAAAGGGTGTCTAAAAATGTGCTCGTAGTGAGGGAAATTATGAGGGGAATCAAAAAGTATATTCAGTCAAGGGTTCTATAGTAGATTGTCTCTTTATTTAAAGAAATGAAAGAACTATAAAAAAGTTGGTCAATGGAACTACCCTCTCAAAACCCAAGGAGAACCTTGGACAAGATTCAGTCACATTTAGTGAGTTAAACAAAGTTGTATGCTATACAAATGTTTTTTCCTGATGGATCATGTTTGAAATGCTTTGCATTAACACCACTATTGTAAGTAGGAGGTACCCTCAAAATACTGTAATATATATCTATAGGTTTTTTACCACTATGTATCACATGAAAATACACCACGTCTAGTAGAATGGATAAAACATAATGTGTGTATTATTTGTGTGACTAGCCAGGACTTCCATGTGTAATAATTGGATGGCTAATGTCAAGTATGTTTGGTAAGGTTAATGTTTATTTGGTAGGATTGGAACAAAACTTTAAAACCTCTTACAGTGCCTGAAACAAGATAAGTTGGAGAATTTTATGAATAAATGAAGCCTATCAACCAGAAAATGAGAAGATTGGATCAGTATGAATCCTCTCTTGTGATTCCAGAAAAATAATAGTTTTAATGGTAAAAGGTGCAAGTTATCTAATGTTATACTGGGCTATTGACTTGTAAATGCATAATGGGTATTGTTCTAAGCTAAAAAAACTCTGCTGCAGAATAATAAAGAGAACAAGAAGGCAGAAGTAGAAATGATGGAAGAGTAAAGTATTGGTATGGTAGATGCTGTGATAGGTTAGAACTGTTGTTGCCAAGTTGTCTAAAAAGTAAGTGAAATTGAAATGGGGGTGTACATCTATTTCCGAGGTCAATAATTCAATTGGTGGATATGTCGGATAAAAATCCAATGGTCTGCTAGTCTCTGGCTAATGGATAATATTTTGATGCGCCCCCAAGATATGATTCATGTGGATCAATAGGCTATCTGTGCCTCTAATCCTTTATGTGTATGCTGTGTGTGTATCAGATTGATGGAGAGTGAATAGTGTATATGCACATGAAAGATCCAGATGATCTAATGTAGGAATTGGTACATGGAACAATCAGTGTTTGTTTGATATAATTGGTGATGTGGTACATGCAATATGTGTTGTACCAGTAATAAGTAATTATAATTTGCTTTAGGAATTATTATGACAAACTCACAATAACTGAAAATAGTAGTGTTTATATTGTAAGTAGTACAGTAAGTCAAGTTAGAGTACTGTACACTTGTGATCAGCATAAGCTTTGTTGTGTAGATCATGGCTTACACAACCAAGCATAGTGCTATAATAGCTTATCCTAACATCAAAATAGAACTATTTAGTGTCCAGTGTGATTGTATACAGTCTAATATAGTAGTTGCTTATGACATTGATAGACTATGAAGATTCCAACTAATTTATAAACAGGTACCAAATACATTGCTTTCCTAGTGAGATAAGAAGACCAAGCAAGTATCATCTCTATAGTAAAGTGAAAATATTGGTGTTAGTTCCTACAGCTATACAACAATATCGCAAGCAATCTCAAACAGAAGAGTATTGAGATCATCAAGTTTTCTGGCAAGGACATGGTCCAGAAGATCTGATTAAAAAGTGTTTTGCATGGGCAAATTACAAGGGATATAGGAAGGTTCTAGGTGGTGCTGAGAAAATCCCTTCTAAAACAGAGTTTGACCTTACCATTGGTGAGTCAAAAGATGAAGAGAAAAACAGTAAGGCTGTGGCATCTGAATGAAAGGGCTTTTGGTATGATACTCCTAACTATTAATAATCATACAAAACAAGGTAAACTTACCTTCAATTCGGTAGGCAATTGTACAGTCATATAATAGCCCAAAGGTAATTATAAGATCATATGGGATAATCTAGTGTACAAGTATTTTCCCAAGACAGCTCCAAGCTATATTCAGTTAAAGAAGGACTTTCCAAATAGCAAGCTATTGTCTGTAGATACTAATATTGATGAGTAGATAACTGAATTAGAGTTAGAGTGTCTACAATCAGAGATGAATAAGGTGAAGATCTCAAGTAAGACTGATGTGTCTGAAGTAGATCTTATTCTCCATATTATGTCTAACATGCTGGAAGTCAGAAGAGTGTGGAACAATAGTAATCAAACTGTAACTGTAAGAGAAGTTGAAAGTCAATTTTATGTTGATTGGGGTGACCCAGGTTCAAGAAAAGCTGACCAGTAAGTACAAAAATATTACCAAGCTTACCAAGACAAAATAAGAAGAAATTTAAGGGTAGATGCAGGAATTGTGGCAAGTTAGGTTGTAAGAAAGGAGAATGTCCCAAGAATAAGTCCAGAGGCAAGAAGTGTCCTGACAAAGTAACACCTCAAAAGCTAGTGCTTTAACTGTGGAATTTGTGGTCACAAGAGAGTACATTGTCACAAAAGAGAATACAATAGTAGTCATCAATGAGATTGATAAAGAATGTAAATCCAAGGAAGAAAGTGTCTCTGAACGAAGATTTATGGGCAGAGATGAATTAAAGAGAACAACAAAGAAGGTATCTTTCAATCTTTGTCCTATTATCTGTCATTCAAACAAGAAGGCTAAAGTATTTACCATAGATGGTGCTAACTATCTATATTTTACAGATGACACCATGTACAGAGATAGTGCACCATTATGTCACCTATGTAACAATGGCACTAATATGCATGACCTAAAAGATATTGACAAAATAATATACAGTATTAAATCTGACATATTTGATACAAAGAAAGGTAATATCTAATGGCATATCATTGTCTATTTATTTACACTAGCTGAACAAGTTGGTCCTACCAGCACTGAAATGGTATTCATAGTGAAATAAAGGAGCAAACTTGGGAAGTGATGATGTCAATAACAGCACATAGGGTAGTATCATTGTATCAAGATAAAAGATGGATGGGTATATGGAGTTGATCTGACACCATCTCTAATGAGAAGGCTAATGAGAATATGTGAAGGATTGTAAATGCCAACAAACATCATAGAGAGCTGGGACACCCATATGGAGCTACTACAAGGGCTACATCAAAGAATATTGACACCAAGTTTGCAGGTAAATTCAAGCCTTGTGAGAGTTTTGCTAGGGGCAAATCAAAGTAAAAGAGCATCAGTAAATTATCAGCTAAGCAAATAAAACACCCTTATGAACATCTGTGTTTGGATATCAGTCCACCATCTACAAAAAGAATTGGAGGTAAACATCATTGGCTACTCATGATGTACAATTGTACTGACTTTACATGGACTTTATTTTTGAAAGAAAAGAGTGAATTAAACTATATTATGTTAGAACTCATAAAAGAACTGGACAAAAATATCAAAAGCAAGTCAAAACAATATGAGCATTCAAGTCGGGAGAGAATAACACATTAGAAGCTCTGTAAACAGGAAGGGATGTATGAAACATTTAAATAGACACCTTCAGGTACTCCTCAACACAATGAGTGAGGCTAGAGATTATTTAGGACTTTGTGTGGTCAGACTAGGGCTATATTGAAAGCTACATGTGGAAAAATGAAAAGTTGTGGACCAAAGCTGCCCACACCATAGCTAATATTGATAATGTGCTGGTCAAACAAACCAAAACAACCAATTCATTTATACAATTTTTTGGGAAGGGGGTTAATAGTATTATCTCAACCTTTATGGAAATATTTAGTAAAATGATAGGTGTGGCTAACAGGAATTAGGTCAAGGCTAGGTTCAACAATCAAGGGAAATCATGAATCTGGTTGGGGAACAGAAAAAATCATGCAATTAGCACATATTAAGTTCACAATTCAAAAAAGAAATTCTGACCTATGATGTGATATTTATATGCAAATTGTATGTAGATTGGGTAGCTGACAAGGATAAGTCTACTGTATAAAATCCTATTATTGTGAGGCATTTGCCTCTCATGGAATATATGGTTGACAATGATAAAGGTAAGTCAATATTGCAATATGTAAATTATATTTCTGACAGCTCCTTGGATGACAAATCTGAAGATAAAAAAGAGGACAAAGGTAATTCTGAAGATAATGATGATATCATTGAAATAGCAGCTGCTGAAAAAAATGATGCAACAGATGTTTTATAATCACCCAAGACAATTGTATATGATAAATTGGTATAAGGAATGAGAAAGTCATATAGTCCTTTGGTCAATAGCATAGTCAAAGAAGCTAGTAAGAGAACTGCTAGAAGTGTGAAAGTTGGAACTGGAAGGGGCTCTTCAAGTAGTGAAGCTCTCAAATTGGCTATTCTATCAAGCAAGGAAGATAAACCTCAAAAATTCATACAGCCAGTGAACTTTCAAGGGTTAGAATATGATAAGGTGACTGCCAAGGTATGTAGGATAGTTGTGACAGTGAATGAAATTACCTTTACAATAGATATTACTGTGAAGATGAGCATTGCTGGAAGTAAGTTTGGTGTTGATACTGTAAAGAGAAGCAGTACATCAAACATCAAAGATACAATACCATATGTGAGTGTCTACACAAATAAAACAAAAATGTTAACTAATACACTGAGTGTAGATGTTGGTAGCAATCTTGTAGATATGTCTGTACAATGTGGTGGTGGCATGGCAAATGAGAAAAAGATAACTCATGTGAACAATTTTATCTGAACTGAATTGGGAATTATTTGGGTGAGACTCCTACTTAACAGATGATAAAATAGTACTGTGATGAGATGCTTCAAGTTAAAGTAACAATTGGGAATTGGTAACTTATGTAACACAAAGAAAGGGTGGTAGAGTGGGTAGTATACACATGTTTTCTTTGTGTGACTAATCAGGACCATTATATGTAATGACTGTGTGGCTACAGGCAGGCACATTTGGTAGGATTGAAGAATATTTGGTAAGATTGGGGCGAAACTCCAATAACCTCTTAGAGTACCAGAAATAAGATCAGTAGAAGAAATATATGGATAAATGAAGTTGAACAACCAGAAATTGAGGAAATCAGATTAGTATGAATCATCTCTTATAACTTCAGGAATGCAACAATTTCAATATAATATAAAGGTTAAATTATCTACTGTTATATTAAGCTATAAATTTGTTATGCACAAGAGGTATAAACTATGAAGTATTTCAACATATGTCTTTATCTTGATTATGGTTATGACATTAAGAACTAGTAAAGTGAGGAAACAGAGTGTGACAATTCTGTGGTCTATACTCATGTATAAGGCAATCAATAATGTACATAATGTAGCTAATGCCACTGTTGAGTCAGTTAGTGCATTGTGACTGAAACAATCCACAATACTTATCAACTACTTGTTCATTCCATGTGACTGTGATATACAAGTGGCAATAGTGGGAAACAAAGATGGCAAAATATTGGACATACCATATTCATTTCTATATATCCCATGATTGAGAACATGGGAAAGAAAAATATGTACTGGTTTTGTTCATGATTTTCAGCTGTACGATTTGATTTGATACTCTTGCCTATCTCTAACTGAAATGCCATTGTATTTGATTGGATAATACTATTTTTGCCTTTTGTTTATGGATCTGGTCTAAGATTTCCACATCTTCTTTTGGCATAAATACATGTTCCCAGAAAAAAGGTTCTTTGTTAAAAAAAAACAATACTTCTTTAGAACCTAAATTTTTCACAATTGCTATATTTGGTTCTCTTATCATCATTTTTAAACTTTTATAGTCATTTTCTTTGTATGCTTTTGTATCACATTGATCATGTGGTAAAACTATTGGAGGAAAGCATCTGATCTCTATTGTAATTGTTGCTCAATAAAAGTATCCCTAAATACCAATTGATTGCATTCATTCCCTTCTATGACTTGGAGTAAATGATTTGCCCATTTTGAGAGTACCTTTCTATGTCTAATATTATGTGTGTTCAGTACTGCTTCATACAGATATCATTTCATATACATGATGAGAAATGTATTTTTGCATTTTTATATTTGGCTATTGGACTGTTCCTTGGGATGTTTATTCTTATTGAACATTGATATATGTCCATATTGATCTACACAGACACCATGTGGAATTTTTGTCTGTGAGGTGTTTGATAGCATTGGCATTGTCTCTGTTATATTAGTAATGTCATTGTTCCATATAGTAAGCCACTCATGTCAATTGTAGGCACTTAGTATTTAGTAGATGATATGTTGTGTCATGAAACATTACATTGCATGATATAATGATCTGCGCATTTTCTCTTAGTCCTTTGTCTATTATTTTGAACTTTAGTTTTGTGGTTTGGTAACTGTTGGATCATTACAGTCCTGAGTGTTGTGTCCAAGCTATTCAATCTTTTAAGCTATTTCTAATGCTATCATTTGGTGATGTGGATACCTTTCAGGTGATGTGTTTGAAGATAGAATCATTTATTACTTCTTGTTGGCGATCTACCTCTTTGTACTGCCTTGGTGTATCAATCAGGATACTTGGATAATTCTTTGTCAAGACCTTCATCTTTATGTGGGTCTTTGATCATCAAAGTCATGTATATTGTGAGTGCTGATGGAACCTACCCTGCAAGTATTGTCTTCAGGAAGTTGTCTCATTTGGCCAAGGAGACAGTCTGGAATCCAATTAGAAAATCATTCTGCTCAATTAGGATATGTGATGGAGTGGGATCTGTTAGATCCCTGTAGCAAAATACTAAGAAGTGACTTTGCCTGATAGCTTCATATTATCTCCTCATATTCTAGCAGATTGATGTTTCTTTTTGACAACAAGATATCTAAAATTGAAGAAATAAGCTTGTAGGCCTTTAGAGATAGCATGTGCAAACCATATATCAAACCATAGCTTGCCTTCTCATGTATGGTGTTGTACATATTTGTCTAGTACTAACAATCAATATTGAGCAAGTAATAGCTTGCCCCAATCAGTAATGTGCTTTATTGGACTGCACAAAAGTGTGTTAATGCCATAAGAATCTGATTCTCCAGACTTTTTTGTTCTGCAAAAAACTTTCTCCAAATAAAAACCCACAATAAATTCATGTAAAAGCTCTTGTAATCAAAAACATTTATGTTTGATGTTATTTGTTCTGGGAACATCATTGGCACCATGAAGGCATTGGAGAAGTTTTTTGAAAGAAAATCACAGAAAAACTTGATCAGGGGGAAAGATGAAAACCAAGTGGCAACAGTCAAACCTATCATTTTGTCTATATATTAATTCCCATATTTTACAGGTATCTATATATAACTTAGGAATTTTAACAATGTCTTAACTTCTTGATCTGGTCATTGTGCTTCTATTTTCTCACCTTCTTCACTGTCTTGTCATCTGGTCTGTGAGGTAAATTTGACATCCACCCCCCTTCTAGCAAGCAAACTTTGACATCTCAGTTGGGAGTTAGGTTATGAAAACAGCACCAGTGAGTTAGTGTGGTTCTCAGCTTTCAATATACCTCCAAACATCAAAATCAGAACTCTTCAAAATAAAAGTTTTTTGTACCAAATAGCCAGTATATGTTTACACACATATCATCACTTGTATAGTCAACTGCATATAATTATCATGCTTATACATGTGAGGTAAATTGTACACATGTGTGTACACACTTACATACATAATTATGTTCATATTTGATTGCAAATCTACATTCATAAATAC
>JAZGVQ010000184.1:0-11758 GCA_037356215.1 Thalassiosira gravida | reverse complement strand
AGTCGTGTGATCAGCACGATGCCACGTGTAACTAATATCTTAGTTTAGTTACACTTGAGCAGATGTTGCTATGTTAGCTATCCTAGTATCTAAATAGAACTATGGAGGGTTAATATAGCCATGAACATGTCTAGTATAGTAGACTGCTTATGACAAGCAGGATTCCCTCAAGGGAGATGGAAGTGGTAATAATGGAGATGGAAGTGGCAATCTGGGATCATCATTGCATTGTTGGCAGCACAAAATGCAACAATTCTTGATCTGCTTTCACCAAGGACATGGAATCCCTGTCAAGTTCACCAATATCAGTAACCCTCCCGGAAGAAATAGGAACAACATGACGGCTGGTCATCCTCCCAATAGCCGACTACCGTCTCTACAGTACACTCACTCATTCTCCAACAGCTATTTCCACTAATGTTTTTGAGACCTACACAATGCGCAGACCCCCCAGTCATTCTTTACCCTTAAACATCAATCACTGTGTATTTTCCAGGCCATAAATCAAAATCTACCAAGAACTTGGAGCAAATGGGCAGTGTTGACACTCTCTAAAATGTTGATGTGTTTGTAGTATGAACTGCAAATGCAGAAGTCATTGATAGTTCATCTCATCTCATTTGTAAGAATTCATCATAGAGTTTTAGTATCGGTGGTAATTTCAGTATGAGTGTGTGGTAGCATATACAGCACTCCCACTCATGAAATGAGAGATGATACTTTGAATGGTTGTGTTGGGTTGGTGATCTATGTATGCAGTAAAAGTTTATTATGTTGGCCATACTGTGTGTGAAATGGTGTATGGTCTATCCATACTGACACAAAGATATTGATTCAAGTAGAATTCTGTACATTTGTGGGGGAAATGATGTGCCAAGAATATGGAACTTACCCATACCATCTTTTATTTAAAAAAGAACCTTCTACTTAACTTAATTGACACAATGATAAATTGCACAGTTCTGGTACAAAAAAAACATCAATACAAAAATTGACAAAATTATGATTGTAACCTAATAACAATATTTTGTTTAATAAAAGAAGAGGTTAAATTTGGGTGCCCATTTAAGATGAGCCTTCAGAAACAGAACAGTGCCGATTGCTACACTAAAATGTCCGAGTTTTCCTTCTTCCGAAATATAAGACCGTAAAAAACACTTGTGCCAAACTTTAAGAAATACACCTGCCAATCGACAAATAAACACGTTTGCCAATAATGTCATACGTAAATCTTTAAACCCCCCAGTTTTCGGATTGGCGTCAAAAACTTGCTAGCAGACAAGAGCTTATTGTAATGGCTGTGTTTGCTTCTTTTGCTTTCTAAAAAGGCAAATCTAGGAAAAAGTGATTTTGAGAGTCATTTCTCACATATCATGACGAAGCCAGCAAAATATCAATTTGCTCTCGTGATCTTCACATTTTCGTGTAGCAAGTCACTCGCTCTCCACTCGTGGATAGAACATACTCTACGAAGGACTCAGTATTGCTTGACTGTTGTTGCGCAATCGGTGTCTCTGTGACCATTCAAAACCTGACATCCGATACAACATTAGGTGTCATATCGGAAGCGAAAAGGTAAAGACGATACTCCCTCTGTTTCAACACAGGTGAGCCTTCGTCTCCTTGAAAGCAATTGAGTTCAGACGCTGTCGACCTTGTCCGCAACTCACAAGGATACGAAAAAACCAAGCAACAGGTATAATCTTTTATCAAAATCATTTTACTTTCTAGGCCCAAGATGTTCTTCTTATCTGCATGCTTTTATGAGGTGTCCAGAAGTATTGGAGGTTTTACAACCGTGGTGGCTGCGGTTGGTGTAATCGTGGGTGCACCCTCAAAGATAGCCCTTCAGTTGTGGCTTCGGAGGACTACTAGAGAACAAAATCGTTCCAGTCGAGAATCAAATCCATATGAATTTTCGTCACTCGTGTCCAATAAATGGTAAAGGTAATGAGATGTGTCCAAAAAAGAAAACCTGGAGAAGGTGAGGGGTTGGCCGACGTTTGCTCTAGGTTGCTGCGGGAGCTCATATGTTCAGAGCCAAGGTTGGAATCTACAGTTGCGTCGGTGGTCAATGTTGCTTCAAAGAATATGTCATGTCCAATCTTGAGGAAAACACGTTTGACCTCGCAATTGAAAAACTGCTATCCACATCTCGAACACATAAAGCTGTCGTAAAAATGAACGTTGGAAAACATGGGACCTTCAGCGTATGTATGTCAGCATCAGCTATCAGGAACTTAGTGGCAAGATCTGCCCATGAATGCTGGTGCGAAGTATTCAAAACAACTTGGTTCAAAACCCAAAGATTGTATATTCAGTGAGGACGCGGAACATCTCAAAGCAATTTAGTACAGGGTTTACGAGTTGCATGACATCAGCAATTATTATTAGAACTAGTTATAATATGAAGCGCAAAAAGGTCATGATTGATGACCAAAAGGAAACTGTAAGGAACCACGGAACATCTGAAGATGAGGGCATCATGTCATTGGCGAACCAATCATAGTGTAAGCTGTCAGCACCGTCAGTAGCTTCGACAGTTGAAACAGATGAATCAATGCAACATGTTGCAAAATGGTCAGATTTGGAATCTACACAAATGTCACTGCCTTCTTCCTCTCTCTCAGCTAGCCCGTTTACAAAGTTAACACAGTGTATTGATGAGGATCGGGTCTTGACAAAAGAATGTTTGTTGACTTCGTGCAGAGAAAACCCACGACTACATAAATTGCACTTCTTCTCTGGAGGCTTGAAGCAACAGCTGCTTGAATATGCCCCCTGCATGGCATGACACTGATCATCATCCTCCCGAACCGAGCCCATAGTGAACATAGCACCCAACTCGTCACAAGAGAGAATTTGGTTGTTGTACTTGACAGTTGCATCAAATCGGAGTGATTTGTCGCCACAGAGAGAGCATTTCTCATAGCAGCAACCATCAAAGAGTGCAGTCTGTGTAGCAATGCACATATCACTTGTGTCTGTTTCACTCTTTGCCAGAATGGAGTTCAGGTCAAGGCATGAAATTGATGTTCCCTTGTATGAAACCAAAGCTTCTGATTTGAGCTCATGGTGGACATTGTTCCTCTGACAAATATTACACGTTGACAATGAGGGTGTTCGATCTAAAGCAAAGTCCTCGGTGATTTTGACCTCTGTTAGACAACAGATGTTAGAGAAACGTGAGGCTGAAGAATTGCACTCATCAGATCCCTTGAGAAAGCTCGATGTCTTCAAAAATGATTCATAGTTTCCACAGCTGATCTGTTTTCCTTCGTGGTCAATCATACCATCTGCATTCATTTCTACCCCGCTCGGGCACATATGGCAAGATTCCTCACAGCATGAATTTGCCAAAGAGTTCCTCGCTACCGAACATGAAAAACTGGACTCTTTTGTCAAGAGATGGAAGGATGCAGATAAATCTCCACAAGTTGAGTTGGTTCCAGCATATGAGACCCTCCGATTTTTCACCAGTTCCAAATGAGCACCTGGGCCACAAATATCACACGTCTTGATAGACTCATTGACACAGCACCCGCCTCTAAAATTTGACAGAATAGCATGGCATTGATCGCTCAATATCGGGATAAAATTTGACGTTAGCATCGTGTGGACATTAGAACAAGACACCATTTCCCCGTTGTAATCAATGGTAATATCTGAATGAACCTTCGAGTCATGACAAAGAGTACATGGATGAGATGACGATTCTGAAGATGTAAGCAATCTGTCACCGCCAATAGTATCCCGCAGAGGAAGGACAGGAAAATTGGGCTTCAGCATATCAATCGACCAAAGCATGGTACCTCTCAAGCACATCATCTCTGCATAAGCTTCCTTGATGGCCCATGTGCTCTCATCATCAAATGAAATCATTTGATCTCTATCAACAACAGCAATCATGGAGCTGCTGCTAGCATCCTGGTGTAGTTCATCATAAGATTTGCTCAGAATGTAATCGTGAATTTCATTAAATGGAAGGAAGCCGGGAGTGTTACCACACCCACCAAGACCAGGAGACCTAAAGGGACATCCCAACTCTTTGCATCTGTCATCAGCCAAGGTGTATGTCCGGCCATAAGCAGCCATGCCTAGAACAAATTTGGTCGGGGCGGTTTCTTGGATCAAATCAAACACAACAGAGTCGATCAGTTTGAGATCAGAGTGGGCCCCCACAGTTTTCGGTATGTTTTTTGGTGTGTGATAATCAAAGGACATGAGATTGAACCAATCCACATAATCTGACAGTCCAGTGACATCATAGTCGTAAAGCTCCCAATCAGTCGCAGGTAGAGCAACTGTGAGTAGGAAATCTTTTTTTGATCTATCAATGGCAGATCGAATTTCCTCCACCAGCAACACAAATCGTTCGTAATTGTCAGGGCCGCCACCTTTATCACGGTCTAATGGTGACTCCCAGTCAATATCAATACCGTCAAACTCGTAAAGTTCAAGGAATGATATCACGCTTTGGGCAAATGCCATGCGAGATGCAACTGACTCCGCCACCTCTGTAAATGTCACTGGGTTCATCCCTGCCCCATAGAATATGCCTTCTGTGACAGCGATAAGTGTCTTCATAGCAGGGTTGCGTTCCTTGACCTTGTTGAATTCAGTGTACTTATCAACTTCATCCCAGGATCCAACCCATGGCTCCAAATGACCATCAGCGGATATTGACGCAAAGGAGTACACAAGGTGCGTGTATGGAGTTGCGTCTATGTCTGAAGCCTCAAACCTATTACATGTCTCAGGGCGGTCCGAGCTCCAACTGCGCCAGTAAGCCTGATTCACTGTCATGGCAAGTGGATCATCGCAGGGTTTAATTTCTATCACCAATGCGTCAGATTCATCTGGAGTTTCATCCTCTTCCTCCTCCTCCTCATCCTCCTCCTCTGCTTCTTCCTCTTCTTCCTTTTCTTCCTCCACTGTTGACTCAGATATTTCTTCAAGGATTGGTTCCAGTGTTGGCTCAAGCGAAGGCTAGGAGAAAAGATGTTCAAACAACATAAATTTCGTAATCAAGTCGGTAAGAAAAATAAGTTCATAACGAAACAGTTTTCGCACCTCAGGTGTTTCCTCTTCTTTCTCCTCTACAGCATTATTATTGGGAATCATTACTTTTTGTGATGTTGGTTCAGGTGTTGGTTCAGGTGTTGGTTCGGGTGTGGGTTCACGCGAAGGCTAGAAAAGAAGATGTTCAAACAACATAAGTCTCGTATTCAAACTGGTGCGAGAAAAAAGCATATGGTGAAAAACATTTATCTCACCTCAGGGGTTGTTGGTTCTCTAGTTGGATAACGTGTGGGTCGTGGGGTCGGTGAGTCAGTTGGATTAGATGTGGGTTTTCGAGTAGGATAAGGAGTAGGTTTTTTCGTCGGGTCAGATGAGGGTGACTCTGTAGGTGTATCAGTCGGTTCATATGTAATAGGCCTGCACATGGTGTAAGCGAAACAACTCTCTCCTGAAGGGCATTCATCCGCAGAGCCACTTGGGCATGGGGTGGCGCATTTCTCGTTAGCGTCTTCGTATGATGAACCACAAAAGAATGATTTCTTGTCTCCACATGGTGTATTACCAAAACATGTCAAGCCAGGAGGACAATCTCCAGTTGGGCATGGTTGGCCACATAAATTTGAAGCGTGGTCAAAGGTCACACCACAGTAAAAAGAATCTTCTGGCACATCAAATATGACGGGTACAATTGGCGACGTGCTGGGGATATTTGTCGGTTTTTTTGTTGGACGTTTAGTAGGAAGTTTGGTAGGGAAATTTGTAGGAAGTTCAGTGGGATACTTGGTTGGGAATTTGGTAGGCTGTGAGGTTGGTTCCAACGTTGGTTCTTTCGTGGGGGGTTTGGTAGGATAACTAGTGGGAGGTAGCGTAGGCGCATCAGATGGCTGGAAGGTAAAAGAATGAATAACATATGTAAGTGTAAACATGTTTCAAATTAAAATCAATCAACAAATAAGGAACTCACTTGGGGCGTTGGCTTTTTGGTAGGTGACTGTAATATGACAGAGAGAAAGGTACAATGTGGATGTAAGCAATTTGTTAATTGACAAAAACTCTTCATCGAGAATATTTAGCATGACTCACTTTTGAAGCAGGCATATTTGTTGGTTGCTTTGTCGGAAACAAGGTTGGTAAATTTGATGGTCTTGATGATGGCATCTTTGTAGGTCCTGGGGTTGGATCAGGCGTTGGTTTACTGGTAGGACTACTAGTAATAGGATCACAAGCGGTGTAGGCATAGCACGACTGCCCATCTGGACAGGTGTTCGACCTGCCTGTTGGGCATGGAATGGTACAGGCTTCATTTGCATCGTTAATATCATTTCCGCAGAAAAAGGACTCAGGGTTGGCGCAAGGAGTGTATGCATAGCACTGCTGAAAACCCTCACAATCTCCACTGTCTCGACTTGGGCATGGGACCATGCACTCATCAGAAGCATCTTCATAGCTCAGTCCGCAATAATAAGATTCAGTTGGAATCTCAGAATAATTGGGGATAATCTCATTTTCAATGGGTTTCTCAGCTGGTAAATTGGCCGAGGCGCAGGGCGTGTATGCATAACAACTTTCTTGATCTGGGCACTGTCCAGAAGATCCACTAGGGCACGGGACAGCGCAACTGCTCGATGCATCATCAAAATCGCGTCCACAAAAGTAGGTGCTAGGTTGAGTGCCAATACATGTAGTGAATGGGAAACATTGCGTGCCATCCGGACACGCAGCTGATGTTTCCGGTGAGCATGGATAAGCACATTCAGAAGATGCATCCTCAAAGGTTGTCCCACAAAAGTAAGATCCTAGAGGAATAGTTGCAGACGCAATCGGCGATGGAGCCGATGGTGCGCTTGGCGATGAAGCCGATGGCGTGATTGGTGATGATGCCGTTGGTGTGTTTGGTGATGGAGCCGATGGTGCGCTTGGCGATGAAGCCGATGGCGTGTTTGGTGATGGAGCCGATGGTGTGCTTGGCGATGATGCTGATGGTGTGCTTGGCGACGATGCTGGTGGTGTGTTTGGCGATAGATCAAATGTACGAGCGCACTCCGTGTACGCAAAGCAAGACATGTCATTGAGACAATCATCAGAGTCTCCGCTGGGACACGGTTGTGAGCAAGAGGAATTTGCATCCCAAATGGAATTACCACAGAAGAAGGTATCCGGGTTTTGCATTGAGCAGGTTGTGTGTGCAAAGCAAGCCTGGCCAACTGGGCACTGCGTAGACGATCGACTTGGACAAGGAATGGCACAACCGGTTGCTGCATCATCAAAGCTGAAGCCACAAAAGAAAGAATCGTCGGGCGCATTAGTGGGCTCAGCTGTAAATGGAGTCACTCCATCCTCGGCACATGTAGTGTATTTGTGACAGGTAGCTGATCCTGGACATTCTGAGTCTAAACCGGAGGGGCAGGCATTGTTACAAGTCCTCGAGGCGTCCTCAAAATTCACCCCACAGTAAAAGGTGCTATCCTTCATACACGGAGTGTAACCAAAACACAGTTCCCCAACTGGGCAATCAGAGCTCAAACCATTTTCGCATGGCAGAGTGCATGTAGACGCTGCTTCATCCCAGCTCCGGCCACAGAAGAAGGATCCACTCGCTTCGCATGATGTACCTGCAAAACAGAGAAGATCTCCAGGGCATTCTTCAGATAAACCACTTGAACAAGGATATTCACAGGATGAGGTGGCATCATCAAAATTATTCCCACAATAGTAAGAATCCAGCGGCGTTAAAGGAATTGGGTCGAGTGGTGGTGAAGGAACTGCATTCGATCCGTCTTCGTTACAAAGCGTGTAGGGGAAACAACCTTGGCCATCGGGACATTGTCTGCTTTGACCCGATGTGCAGGGACGAGAACATGATGTAGATGCATCTTCAAAAGTTTGCCCACAGAAGAAAGAATCACTCTCTTCACAAGGCGTTGATGGGAAACACGAATTCCCAATAGGACAATCAGCCGAGGATCCACTGGATGACAGTGATGAAAAGACAATAACAGAAGTATATGAGAATGTATCAAGAAAAGAAGGACGCTGAATGATGTGGCGGAAAAACTTACCTTGGGCAGGGGATGAGACAACTCGTTGCAGCATCTGTCCAACTTGATCCACAATAAAATGATCCCTGGTCTTGGCAGGATGTATTTGGGAAGCAGAACTGCTGATTGGGACATTCGGCATGGCTACCTGATGGACATGCATCCATGCACGACATGGATGCTTCCTCAAACGTTGTACCACAATAAAATGAATCGACAGGATAATCTATATCGTTGACAGTACAGGTGGTGAATGGGAAACATGCCTCTCCGCTAGGGCAGTCAGACGAGGACATGCACGGCTTGGTACAATCCTGCGAAGCATCATCGAATGATGTGCCGCAAAAAGCGGAATCCCTAACATTGTCACCATCGTCACCATCTTTGTCACATGTTGTAAACGCAAAGCATGTGAGCCTCTCCGGGCAATCCTCAGACAATCCACTTTCACAAGGAATATTACAGCTCGAACTAGCATCAATGAAGTTCGTCCCGCAGAAGTAGCTGTCTTTGTCTGCACATGTGGTGAAGGCGAAGCAGGAAAGATTTTCTGGGCATTCATTGCTTTGTCCCTATTGAGAGAAGAATCCAAGACATTATGATTTGGGTAAGATTTAACTTAAACTCTTCCACAACACCCAACACAATAAAAACATGATTCATTCACGGAATACTTACAGTTGGACAAGGGTATTCGCATGAGGCTGATGCTTCTTCTAAACTCCCACCGCAATAATATGTTTCTCTATTGTGACACGGGGTATTGGCGAAGCACTGTTGACCAATAGGGCATTCAGTATCAGACCTCGTTGGACATGGGTTCGTGCACTGAGTTGCAGCATCATGGAAAGATGTACCGCAAAAAAACGAGTCTTCTGGAATGTACCGATCTGCGGGAGGTACAGTAGGATTCTGTCCTGGGAGTGTGGACTGCCCTGGAGATGCCGGCTGTCCTGGAGATGTGGACTGTCCTGGAGATGCCGGCTGTCCTGGAGATGTCGGTTCTTGTAGTGTTCCTGGTGTGTTGCATGTTGTGTGTGTAAAGCATGACTCGCCAAAAGGACATTCACTACTACTTCCTGACGGACAAGGCCGTTCACAGGAAGAGGCATCTTCAAAGCTGGTTCCACACATGAATGAATCATTATCGTTGCATGAAGTGTATGGGAAGCAAAACGTTTGGTCGGGGCAGTCACTATCTTTACCGCTCGCGCAGGGAAATAAGCAATTTGATGACGCATGGTTCCAAGTTGTGCCACAAAAGTATGAATCTTTGTCATCACATGGTGTGTTGGCGAAGCATGAATACTCAGGACCGAGTTCAGCACATTCAATACTAGAACCACTTGGGCATGGAAGAGGACAAGAGGTCGCAGCATCAGGATAACTCTTCCCACAGTAAGATGTGCCTACATCGACAATTGGATCCGGTGAGGAAGGTACCGGGTCGGCACAAGATGTTTGCGCATAGCAGAACATGTTATCAGGGCACGAGTTGTCACTACCATCGGGGCAGGCTTGGGAGCAGGTGCTGTTTGCCACAGTAAAACTTTCGCCACAGTAAAAAGAATCGCTGCATTCCTGCGTAGCGTAACACTCATGGCCCAAAGGACATTTATCTCCATTAGGGCAAGGAAGCAAACAATCAATATTCTCAAGATCTGTCCCGCAATAGAGAAACATGGAAATGTGAGGTGGTTCTGTAGCTTTCAGTTCCACCATTGCTGACGAAGGTTTAGGCGTTGGAAGGGCCGTTGGGACTTTTGTAGCCGGTCTGTTTGTTTGCCTCTTCGTTGGGCCAGGAGTGGACGCAGGTATAGCGGGTGTGGGTGGTGTAGGCGTTGTATCAATGTCATCACAAGGAGTATTTGGGAAACAAGCTAGGCCCTCAGGACACTCCGCTGAAGAACCACTGTAGAAGATAAGGAATTCCAATGTTGGAATAAATAATAATCACAAAACCGATAAATTACCTGGACGAAGTCAAAAAAGCTTACCTCGGACATGGCTTCACACAAGTTGATGATGCATCGTAGAAATCAGTTCCGCAATAGAAAGAATTTGTGTCCGCACAGGGAGTATATCCAAAGCATTTAGAATTTCGAGGGCAATCTTCATCTAGGCCTGATGGACATGGCACTTTGCATTCACTTGATGCATCATACCATGAATCACCACAAAAAAAGGAGTCTCCAGCACTGCATGGAGTGTTTGGATAACAGGCTTCACCGATAGGGCATTCGGCCGCACTTCCGCTGGGGCAGGGCAGATAGCACTTGGTTGCTGCGTCAATAAAATCTATGCCACAGTAGAAGGAATCTACCGGATATCCCGGTTCATTATCTGGGAGGGTGATATCATTACATGAAGTGTACTTGTGACAGGTCTCCAATCCTGGACAATCTTCGTCGAAACCCGAGGGGCAGGGGTCTGTACACGTCGTGGAGGCTTCCTCAAACGAGGCACCACAGTAGAAAGACTCACTCTTGGAGCATGGTGTATAACCGAAACATTTTCCCCCAGTTGGGCAATCAGAATTTAAGCCACTTTCGCATGGCAGAGTACAAGAAGATGCTGCGTCTTCCCATGTACTCCCGCAGAAAAAAGATCCCCTGTCGCTACAAGGTGTGTTAGCAAAGCAAAGAAGATTTCCAGGGCAATCGGAAGATAAACCACTTGGACAGGGTTGCGTACATTCCGAGGAAGCGTCATCAAACGATGCTCCACAAAAGTAGGAATCTAGCGGCGCCGTAGGAATTGGGGCCAGCGTTGGTGTGGGCACAGCGTTTGTTCCATCTTCGTTACAAAGCGTGTATGCGAAACAACCTTGGCCATCGGGACAAGTGGTGCTTCGGCCTGACTCGCACGGGATGCCGCATGCAGTAGTAGCATCTTCAAAATTCACCCCACAGAAGAAAGATTCTGTCTCGTCGCAAGGAGTGGAAGGGAAACAGAACTGATCGCCTGGACAATCTGCAGAGGACCCACTGCAAAGAGAAAGTAACAAAACAGCTGTCAGAGAACTCAAGGGTACAAAAATGAGTGCAAACGAAGAAAGACATACCTTGGGCATGGGATGAGGCAACTTGTGGCAGCATCAGTCCAACTATTTCCACAGAAAGACGAATCGCGTTCACCACAGGGGGTGTAAGGATGGCATAGCTGGCCAACGGGACAGTCGGAGTGCTTCCCAGACGGACACGCATCAGTGCACGACATTGAGGCCTCTGCAAACGTAGCACCACAAAAGAACGATTCGACGGGCGTGTCTGTTTCTGGGAAGTTACATGGAGTATATCCGAAGCAAACCTCATCAGCATCACACTCGCCATTGCTCCCCGATGGACATGGTTTCGTACATGTTGATGCAGCTTTATCCCAGCTCGTGCCACAGTAAAAGCTATTTCGGTCGTTGCAAGATGTATATCCAAAACAGCTCTGGCCGACAGGACATTCATTAGAAGGTGAATCACCCGAACAAGGTATTGAACAGGACGACGTTGCATCTTCAAAGCTAGCACCACAGTAAAATGAGTCTGACTGTGATGTTGAAGTCAAAGGCAAAGTCACAGGAGAACTCGCGGGAGAACTCGCAGGAGAACTCGCGGGAGAACTCGCAGGAGAACTCGCAGGAGAACTCGCGGGAGAACTCGCGGGAGAACTCGCGGGAGAACTCGCGGGAGAACTCGCGGGAGAAC
>JAZGVQ010000183.1:0-13127 GCA_037356215.1 Thalassiosira gravida | reverse complement strand
GTTTCATCTGTCATGTGTCTTTATCTTAGCATGTGTGCAGGATATGTGGGGATGGTGCATTTGAATTTCATTCGTCCCGATGAGAAACGATTTTCATTGTAACATTCACAATTGGTGGTTTAGATAAGATATTGCACAGCGATACAAAAGGCCCCATCCCTCTGCCTTGTGAGCAATATTGCAATGATAAAGCGTGAGGAAATAACGTGGTTCCTATAAGAAAGACTTTCACTTACACTAAAACAACCCCCATGAGAGATGGAGGCGGAAGAGATAGATAGACAGCCGGAGAGAGCCTGGTTGTCTATCTGAGATAAGAAAGAGAAAATCAAATCAAATTTTAAAAATCCGTCTCGAACAAACCACTCCAAATAAAACGAACTTCGATTGTTTTTCATTTGGCCCACCATCGACTATCGGGGTTGTCGGGTTATATGATCACCATACCATCTCTGATACACGATGGATAGGCAACGTGGAGACTCCCCTTCACCAAGGATGCGATCCTTCTTCCACCATTCCCTGAAGCGATCTCTTTGCAGTGCAGTCTTAGTTTCAACATTGTTACTAATCCTGCCGGCCATGGCATCATCGTCATTCTGGCAATGGAACGCTGACGGCGCATCCCCCCGGAAGATAAAACCAAGGATCACCCGTCCATCCGGCCCCACCAACGTCACCCTATACGTCGTCTCCCGCACCGAACTCGGAGTGACTTGGGAACCGCCGCAGTTCGACGGAGGCAAGTCTATCTCCAAGTATTTGGTCGAATGGGACACCGATCGCTACATGACGAGCGGCATCGCATCGCCATCGAACCCGTACGGGAACAGTGTCGACGGACCGTTGGTTCGATCGGAAGTCGTCGTCGTCTCATCGTCGGGTAGTAGCGAGACAACCGAGTTTCGTATCACAGGTTTGGAGGAAGGGCAGAAGTATTACGTGAGGGTGTCTGCTTACGGCGATGGGTATTCTCGTGCCATATCCTCCGATCCGCAGTATGCGATTCCGGCGGGGATGTTACCCGGTTACATAACGGACGTGTCCGTCGCAGTGGCGTCCGATTCCGACACGGCGGATCGCTTGCGCTTCGCTTGGTCGGCTCCGGAATTGGATGTGAATGGTTTTAGCGTTCTTCCCGTCGGATGCGCTGGCGGGACGCCCCCTCCGTCTGCTCCGGATGCGATGGAAGCGTACAGGGTTATGTGGGATACGCACCCGTCATTATCGAATGCCCAGGTTTATGATATACCGGCGGTGACCGGCGACGGATTTCCTCAACACTGTTGTCCCTCGGGTTCCAACGATGATGGAGTTTGTCATGTTGACCTCGGCGCCGAGTTCAACATGACANGATGGAGTTTGTCATGTTGAACTCGGCGCCGAGGTGCAATCGATATCGATCAAGTATCCTCAATCATCCGTGCCTTCTAGTGGCGAACCTTTTGATAGTGGTGGCATTCGAATCGCTTACGTTGGATCGCAGAGCAAGTCGATAAAAGTGGTTACGCCATTGCATGGATCGATGGAAGTGCAGATTTCTCCATCGGCGACCTTGCCATCGAGCTGTCCAGTCGCCACGGGCGATTTGATTCACATACAAGGCAATGTCTACCTCGTTTCCGACGTGGACAGTTGGCCTGCATCCATTAACATATCCTCGGAGTATGCGTCGGCATCAGACCTTCTTTCTGCACGGCCAGAAACTGTGCAGGCGTATTTCACCACACCGCCCAGCTCCTGTTTTGACGTATCGAATATGGGTAATTCAGCAGAGAGCCTTCGAACACACATTATGCAAAACTTCGACGACAGCCCTTTTGATGAGTCGATCGCCGTGAGCAGGTCGACACTGACGGAGCCGTTTGAAAATGGCGTTTCCAGCGATGTTCGGATTGTTGGTTACGAGTACCACGTCACTTTTTCTGGTCAAGGATTTTCCTCAACGCTTGGAGGTCCAGTCGAAGAGCTGTTGATCATATCCGCTCCATCGTCCCCTTTCTCGTCGGTGGGCGATTGCGGCGTTCCATTCGTTTCGAATGGTGTGGATGTCTCAAGCAAAGTCTCCGCGGGTATTTCAACCGTGATGGACTCTGGATCCATCACTCCTGGCGAAAAGTATTACGTGCAGGTTGCCGGCATAAATACCAATGGCATCGGGCCGTATGTGCCCGCCATTCCAGAAGCAGAAATTCCAAGATCGCAGCCTGGGCTAGCTCGAGACTGTCGAGTGTATGCCGTTCCAACCGACTCGTCCTCGTTGAAAGTGGAATGGGATGGCGTCTACCCGGATCACGGCCAAACCCCATCATCCTACAGATTAGACTTCTACGACGTTGGCGCCAGCACATCGGTCCCAGCAGACACACACGAGGTCAATGACATCGACGAAAGCTCTCGATACTCAATCACAAAAGATGATTTGATGCCAGGAAAGAGTTACAAGGTGCTCATAATTCCCGTCAACGAGTTAGGCGAGGGCGGGCCGAGCTGGTTCAGTAGTTTCAATCCATCTGGGTTATTCCACGAAGATGAATCCGCAGCTCCTCAGGACTACTTGGAGAAATCATGTCATGCAGTACCCACGTGTGAAAGCGGAAGCGTTGAATGCACTGAAAGTGACGCTGACAATTTCCTCATCATTGCCCGTTCTGTCCCATCTCCTCCTTTAGTTGAAGTTGGGACCTACCCAAGCGTTTCCAATCAAAATAGATTCTCCCAAGACTCCATACTCGTAACATTTGATTCTCCCTTGGATATCAATGCTGATAGCAATGGGATACCAACTGACAAGTTCCTCATTGAGTGGTCAACGGTATCATCCTTTCTGCCGCCTTCGGACGGCGGCGTAGATTCACTGTGGTCATACGAAGTCACCGCACAATACTCGGACGAAGACGGAGAAAATGCAATTGGAGAGTTTTTGATCGCCTCCCTCAACATGGGCACTCAATACTTTATACGTGTATCAGCGCATAACACTGCAGGGTATGGTCCGCCGACAAATAGTGTGCCTGTGAAGCCAATGACAAGGCCTGATCCACCATTTGAACCCGTGCTCTCCAGCTTGACTCCTGATTACCTCGCGTCTGCGCACCCTGGCAATGGCTTGAGTGATAGTGCTGTGATTGGGACCTCTTTGTTGGTTACATGGCAACCTCCGAAAATAGATGCCAGTAATTATAGACCTGATCTTGTTGGAGATGGCGGTGATGAGGTTTCGGAATACCTTGTGGAGTGGAGTAGGATTTCATGGGATAGCTTTAGTCCAACAGTGTTTGAAATCAACCTTCAGACCTCGTCAGGCGCAGGAGGATCGAGTGCGCTGGGGACGCTATCGGGATCATTTCAGATTCTATTCGACACTACGGCATCGTCGGAGGCAGTAGTAAGCGGTAGCTACGTTTCCGCCGCCATTCCGGTCGACGTATCCATTGCCACGCTGAAAATAATTTTGGAAAATATTCCAAATGTTGGCGAGGTGGAACTTCACTCTCCACAGCCATTAACATGGCGCGTCACATTCCTCACTGAATTGGGAGACATAGACATGACACTCGCAGACAACCAAGTTTTTGACGATGTCGCCGACGTTGCGGGTGCGGTTGACATAACCAAGGTCAGCTCAGGACTTATTCCTGCCAACTCTGCCTACGGGTTTGAGATAGTTAGCGACCTAAACAAGCATACGACGGATGGCTCTATTCACTATATAATCGAGCATCTCGTCCCTGGTATGAAGGTCAGGGTTAGGGTCTCTGCACGTAATCGAGTTGGCTTCGGACCCCGGAGGAAAACAGCGCCTGAATTTTCGTCTCCGACATTGCAGCGTCCCGATAACCCAACATCTCTGTACAGCGAGGACATGCCTCCGTATCTGTCAGTTCATTCACCAACATCACTTAAGGTGCATATAGGCCCGCCATTCTACGATGGGGGGTCACCGCTCACTTCATTTTTGATCGAGTGGGATTCATCGCCTACCTTTGATTCCTCGGCACTGGGTGACGGATCTTCCCTTGGATCTGCTCAGGCGAATGCGGCATCCCAAGTATGCAGCTCCTGTGTGAGCGGCTTCGACTTGTCAACAAATACCTTTACGTACAGTGGCAGCGAAGTGCTGGCCAAGCTCTTGATACCCCAACACAAAATTATGGTACACTTTGATGACGACGGTGAATCTTACCTCTTTTCAATCATGTCTGCGACGTCAAGTACCATAACCGTGTCAAACAATCACCTGCGGGTACTATCACTTGGCAATATGCGAGGTCAGGATGGTGGCCTCGGAAGTAACTTAGAGCTTCTTGGTGCAACGCACACCATAGCTGGCCTTGACACTGGAAGGGCTTACTATGTTCGAGTTTCCTCAGAGAATGGAGAAATGGGCACGGGGAAATCCATCGAAACATTCCCCACGGAAGAATCACCACGTGGATTCCCAATCCCTCCATCTACGGCATCACTCAGCGTTATCGACAAGAATACCCTCAATGTTTCGTGGTCAAGTGATGCCAATTTGAATGACCCCAACATCCAGGCGTTCAAGATTGAGCGCTTTCTCAAAAGTGGTGCGGCAAGTAGCTCTACGTTTTCCTTCTTTGGGGAGCAAGAGGTGGTGGAGCTCTCAACTGGTGCTCTAGGTCTAGTAGGAGGGACTTTCCATTTATACTTCGGAGGGTTGGATGATCCTTCTACAAATGTTTTCCTGAGTACAGTGAAAACGACAAGTGGTCTGAGTTATATTGAAACACAAGTGGATTTGTCCCCTCGTTTACATCGAGGGGAAGAAATTTTGATTGGCAACGTCCAATATATTATTCACGAAACAGATCCTTTCACGTCCGAGAGACTTCCGTTGTCAGAGCCCTATTCAGGAAACGATGCAGATGCTATCTCTGTTTTTGCAAGGTCAAAATCCATGCCCATTTCACATGACGCAACGGCCGAAGAAGTTCGCAATGCGTTAGAACAAATGCCACATGTAAATCACGTCGAGATCCGGCGAGAAATCGATGCTTCTGATGATGGTCATCAATGGTTTGTAACATTCACGACGAATATCGGCCCACAGCCTACATTTTCAGTCGATACTACGAATTTAGTTGGGACAAACCCACTGGGATTTTCTATCACACGCACAGTGCTCGGGGTGTTGCCAGACGACTATGACCTTACTCTAATCCAAGACCCAACAGTCACATCCTTCGACATAGAAAACCTCGAGACCGGAACGCCGTATTATGTTCGAGTGTCTTCAATAACAGACAAAGGAGAGAGCTTGCCCGTAGACACTTTGCCCATCTCCGTCACACCGGGAGGAGTTCCAGGCGAAATCTCACCTCCTAGCACGAGACCGTTTGACGAAAATACACTCCTCGTCAGCTTTGAAGCAGCTGCCAAAGCGAACGGAGCACCTGTTGAACGATATGATATTGATTGGAGCACAAACCCGAGTTTTTCCGGAAGTTCGAGAATATCAGTTGAAACGCCCAACCACAAAGTTCAGCGCATTACTACTCGAGCCCATACACTACCTTGGGACGACGCTTCGAGCTTCACTCTGTCACTTGGGGACTTCCATGGCGATTTCACTGTCCCAGTAGGTTACGGAACAATAACAGTTCGGGTGCTAAATGGCGGCAACGTCCTTGAACGCTCTACGGGATCAACCAGCTTGTCGTTGGCTGTGGCGAGAGGAGACTTTATATCGGTTGGAGGCTTCGAGTTCCGAGTTTGCCTTTCAGACTCTGTGCCCTACGACGATTCACACCTTTCTCTCTGCTCCAAAAACAATGCAATGGAGAGGGCCAACTTCTACTCAGATAGTCCAGTTTCTGTCATTGATGAGCTTCCGGTTTTCATTCTAGACACATCACTAGGAGCTGCCAAGTCACCCACAGTTGGTGATATTTTTCTCAGCACTGTCGACGCTTTTGGGTCAAGTAAGGACAGTCGTAGCAGAATACGAAGGGGTGATCTAATCCGAGTTGGGCACCCAGAATTCGGGGAAACATTCCGTGTTTCTACTGATTCTGGTAGAGATTTCACTGATCAAGTGATCCCGCTAAGCTCAACAGAGAATGCAGATGCTCCTGCCTCTCTATCTTCCAAGTCTCTGGAGCATTCCACACATGAAGTTCAGTCATTTTACATCAGATCAAACACGGATTCTGTAACGCTGACTCCAAGCACCATCCTCAGCTCTGGATTCCGTATCCGCTTTAAATCCGAGATCACGAAAACTACTGTCGCTGGCGGGACTGGCGGATGTTTGAAATGGGACGGAGACGCAAATGATGTACAAGCTGAGCTGGAGACATTAGCCATGATTGACTCGGTTGAGGTGACAAAAGAAGACCTTTCTCCCATTCTGGGAGGTGCAGGTGCTGGCGTGAAGTATTCCATCACCTTTACTGGTTTGAACGTTCGAGGAAACGTCCCACCAGTTCAAATCGTCGACGTTGGATCGAATGGGTGCCTCGATGCGCACTTGCTAGGGGGGAAATTTGGACAGGACATTGCTGCGATCGTAGTGGAGCAGGTGGAAACCGCTTATATGCCATTTTACGAAATCCAGACGACCACAGATATCCCTTTTGATGCCTCATCATCTGATATGAAAGCTGCTCTTGAAGCCCTGTCCCAGGCCTGTACAGTAGATGTGTCAAGAAAGATCAATCGGCATGGATATTCATGGGACGTCACATTTGTCGAAACTGAAAATAGCCTTTATTCAAAACTACTCCCCCTCTCGGCAAATGATGCGAATCTATCCGCCGACGTTGATCCTGGAGTTTCCATTGTGGATATGCAACATGTGCAGGTTCCCATAGTCGCTGGTGGAACTCCTTACTTTGTACGTGTTGCAGCAGTCAATTCATTTGGTATGGGTCCATTCACTCTATCAAACCCACGTGCTACTGAGGTATCCCCTCAGCCTCCCTCGGCGCCCGTGGACGTGTTTGCCGAAGCAATTTCTGACACGGAGGTTTTGGTTCAGTGGAACCCTCCATTGGAAAATGGTGGAAGATCGATAACGCACTACAAAATCGAATATGATGAGCTGGCTTCGTTCACATCTGGCTCGTTTGGTTCTGTTTCACTATCTTCATCATTCATTGATAACATTTCTGACGTGCAGTCAGTTACGGTTAAAATTGACGACGAAGGTTTGGTGAACCGCGAAGTGTACCTATCGGGAACCTTCTCACTGAGTTTCGATGGTCAAAAGACTGGTCAATTGCAATACAACGCCTCGGCAGAACAGGTGAAATCTGCATTGGAAGAACTATGCAACGTGCATGAAGTGCATGTAATGAGAACAATACATTGCTCCCCAGATCCTTCGATTGGATGCATGACACCTGACGGATACTCTTGGCTCGTTACATTTGTGTCTCTTAACAATTTAGGCGATCAACACCACAGATACAAGTCAAAGTTGTCATCAAGCGCTTCTCATAAACTTTCAGTAGATGGATCGTATCTGTTCGAGTGCAGCGACGTTGGCCGCACAACTTGTTCCATCGGGGGCAGTGCTGTGGCAAACGTAGGAACAGCACAAGAAACTCAGCGAATAGATGTTGCATCATCACCTTTCTCGGTAACCATCGGAGGAGAAACTTCAGATGTTATTAACATTGGCGATTCTATTTCCGATGCTGAAAAAAAACTCAATTCATACTCAAAAAATGGAGCAGGGAACATTTCAGTCACGTGCGCAGGTTGCATATCAGATGTTATCAATGCTGGAGACTCAATATTACTTCATTTCGGGTCCTATCGTGGGGATCTACCACCTGTCACTGTCAGTGATTTGGCGGCAGTTGTCAGTGAAGTAACCAAAGGGAGCAGCCAGTTTGTGGTTGGACGCTCATCTTATTCTACAGTCATATCAGGCTTAACCTCAGTCCATGATTGGTATGTAAGGGTGTTCGCATACAATGGCGTCGGCGAAGGCATTCCTGAGCTTGCATGGCCATCCCCACTCCGTTTAGCCGCCGCGCCCCCGCAGGTACCAGAAAATATTGCTGTCGCTGTTCAAAGCGCAACTTCCCTCCAAGTCTCATGGGATCGACCTAATAGTATTGGGAGTGCGGAGCTGTCGAGTTTTACAATCGAGTATGACACCTCGCCTACTTTCACAACTCGAAACGGGATGCCACTGGGGCACCTGTCGATACTCGAAGCTGATGCCGACGCGAGCATAGGCGTTGTTTCACAGTCTTATCCTGATAGCAGCGATCCCATCTTGCGTAAGAGAATTATGGTTGATGATGCAGATGTGATATCTCAGGGATTTATAGAATTGGGATCCATGTTGGTCATTGGTGGCCAATATCTCACTGTCGTTTCCATCAACGAGGAGAGCTGCGGCGTTACCTGCTTAACTATGGACAGCGACTTTACCGGTATCCACGTGTCGGGCATGAAGATTTATTCTGGACCAGATGCCAAGCACTACAACTTTCCTATCACGGGTCTTTCTCCAGGTACCGCATTCTTCGTGCGAGTTGCTGCAGTGAACGACAACTCTGTGGGACCATTCGCTTTTAATGGTTACCCTTTCTCGCCAGTCTCTTCAACGCCCATAGATGTTCCTCCAGCGTTGTCATGGGCGTCTATTACAGCTGTTTCCAAGGACGAGCTGCGTCTTGACTATGGACCCCCCTCCTTGTCGGAAAAATCATATGGCGTCAATGGATCGCCGCTGACAAAATACCACATTGAGCTTGCCGCAGGTGCGCTCGAGATCCAAGAGCTTCAGGTCACATCCACCACAACACTACAAGGTGGTGCTTACGCCCTTAAATTTGAAGGGGAGGCAACCGTTACCTGTATTAACATCGGGGCGTCTGCAGAAAGTGTTGAACAGGCGCTTGAAAGTTTGAGTACAATTGATGGAGTCTCGGTGACTATGTCTGCGCAGTCAAGTTCACTCTTGAATTATGAAATCACATTTAATGGCCCATTCATTGCCAACAAAGATCATCCATTGTTGGAGATCGACTTTTCAGCCAGTTGCACGCAATCATTGGATACTGGAATTGAGATCAACGTCCGTTCATTACAAGAGGGAGCAGAAATCTTTCGTCCTGAAATTGTGTCCCTTACCACATCGGCAGACACGGAAGTCTCCGGATACATAGAGCTGTCAGTAGGTTATCAAGGCGACTACGACAAGATGGTTTCTGTAGGCAACCAACCTGCGCAATTCATGGTGGATGCTGGATCTCGATGGATATCCACACCCACTGATCTTACCTCTGTTTTGCATCCTGGCGAGACAATTGTTATCGGAGGAGAGTTGACGAAGGTGCAATCTGTTTCTCAAGACGAAATCGAGCTTGAAGAATATCACATTAGTGGGACAAATGGCATATTTGTGTCAGGATATAGGATGGAGAATTACGTAGGAAGTGCAACCTTATCTTCCGGCGACAATACGTTGACTGAAGACACGGGACAAATCCTAGAGTCACTTCTCAAACCAGGAGAGACCATTGAAGTAACAAATGATGTTGGAGTCAAGGAATATTTGACTGTAACATCGATTACTGGAAGCTCGGCTGTTTTTTCGCCCAGCTATACAGGGAGCACTACGAAGACACCGATCCATGCGAGGAAAAAAGTTATTGTACCAGCAAATGCATCCTCCGCTGTTATGCAGGCTAAAGTTGAATCTCTAGAGGACGTTGGCTCAGTAGAAGTGGCGAGAGATGGGCCAAACTCATTCGAGGGCTTCACTTGGAAAATTACATTTTCGTCAAACATGGGCACGTTGTCTTGCTCTCTCCCGTCTTGGTGTTTTACTTCAAGTACAGAATCAGTTACTTACATTACTGTCAACGGTCTCGGCGAAGAATACGATGGACAATACTTCCAAACATCTTTTCATGATGGACGACCACAGTATGCGTTGCTCGGAAAATCTTCCTACGTTTTGCACGACTCAGCTTCCGCACAATGGCGACTGTACTCTGGCACCGCCTCTGTGATCTCTTTCGTTGCTTCATCAGATGTTTCTATTCCATTGGGCGGATGGTCAAATGGAGCGAGCATTGTACTTTCAAGCAGTACGTCCTCTTTGTTGTTAGGATTAAATGCTGAAGCGAAAGTATCAATTGTGCAAGCCAATGTGCTACAACCGTTCCAAAATATAGTATTTGCGGCAGACACGACCGTTGGGCAGCATGAAGTCCAGGAGATAAAACTGTTGAGCGATGAAGAAAACCTCAGCGGATCTTTTGAATTATCGTTTGGGACGATATCTCAGATAATTGTAGTTTATACTGACGAGTCAGCAGAGGATTTTGTGACCAAACTGGAATCTCTGTCTGGAGTAGGTCGCGTCAGTGTGGATGTTACCGAGCCTTCTGATAAATTTGGGCAACTATGGCTCATCACTTTTCTCAGTAACGCTGACGATGTGCCACTTCTCAGGCACCAGGGGACATCCAATTTACGGGGGACATCTGTTTCCTTAAATGTTCGCGAAAAAGTCAAGGGAAGCTCTGGTCAAAGACACGTTACAGTGGATGGTTTGGAGGAAGGGCGCATATATGCTGGTCGAATTTATGCAGAGAATGAAGCTGGTATTGGACCATACACAACTGCAAGCCAGGCATCTGGCAGAGGTATCCACCCCATTGCTCACTCTGTTTCATCTCCACCTGGGCCTCCAACTCTAGAAGCTGGGATTATCACAAAATCATCAGCTGAGGTCAAGTTTACTGAACCAAGCACGAATGGGAGTGAAATCTTGTCGTATAAGTTTGAATGGACGACATCGAACACCTTCGGATCGTTGGCCCAAGCTAACGCAAAAGTCTCCTGTAGTGATGGAAGCGAAGTATTGGGATTCTATAGATTGATTTATGGTCTTGAGAACCTTTCACGATCCGAGAGGTCAGTCCCCATCGATGTCAGAAGCAACGATGCGGAGATCTCGGTGGCTCTAAATTCATTTGAACTTCTCAACGAGGTTGAAGTTTCAACCGAAACCAGTGAAACATTTGAGCTGGAATGGGCCATCACATTTCTCTATGATGTTGGTCCCATCGGCTCTCTGACAATTGACACAGAGAATCTTCGATGCCAAAGTGAAGAACCATTGGTAGGCTCCACAGTCACAATGGCAAATATAGGCTCAATGCCTGCAGGCTACGGTTCACGGGAAATATTTACTGATGAGGCGCTGTGCGGAAGTGTTAATTTAGGAGAATTTTCAGCGGTACAATATTTGACTTTGGTCGCCACCTCTGACGCAGTGACTAGTGGTTCCTACCAGTTAATGCTCGACGGTGAATCTTCGGAGTGTATTCCATTTGATGCATCGGAATCACAGATGAAGGTTGCAATTGAAGGTTTTGAAGGTGTGGAAGGAGTTGATATCGTTTTATCGGCTGCCCCCGATGAAGCACAATTTCCATATGAATACAAGATCATGTTCCAAGGTAACTATGCATACGGTGAATGGCCAGCTTTGCAAGTTAAACCGTCACATTTCGGAGCCGCAGGGTGCGATTCGTTTGTTGGAGGCCTTGGCCATACAGCTGCAATCCTACCAATAAGGGATGAGTCACTTTGCCTGGATGGCGCTGACACGACTGTAGCAATCGTTGTAGACTCCCTCACCCCTGTTGGCGGTACATTTTCAGTTAGCTATGGCCAGGATTCTTCAGTGGAAGTGAGCTTAGACGCGTCTACGTCAGACGTAAAAGAGGTTTTATCGCAACTAATGGGTTCAAATGTACAGGTCACCAGACACGATCACGATGATATGAGTGAAGGCATTGCATGGGCGGTGACATATCCTGGAACAAGCAATAAACACGACCAACTTCGAATAGTGGACACATTTGTAACAGGAAGGAACGCCAAGGTCAATGCATACCCTATACTCACCATCGAAACCTATTCTCGGGAGAACGATTCAAGTGGCGACTTTAGAATCCTACTGGATGGAGAATTGACTGCTCCGTTATCGTACCAAGCAAGCCAAAAGAAAATTTTGCAGGAAATGCATCGCCTGAATGGCATAGGAAAAGTCAACATGCTGGGTCCTGTCGATGGACAAGAGTTATCTTCCTTAGAAGTCAACGCCTTGATTGCCGATTCTTTCACTGCCCAAGGGCTCAAGGCAATTGCATTAGTGGGAGATCTTACATCGACTTTTGCACCAGCAGATCGACTCATGATTGGTACATGCGAGCTGGAAATTAAGAGCATATATCACGAGGACTATGATGAAACACAGAGCGCGGGAAATATATACGAGTCTCTTTACCTTTCGTCCCCCGAATCAGCCAACGCGAAGGCGGTTGGATATTCTATCATGCAAATCAAACCCAGTGATGGGACTTTGAATTTCCTTACAGATTGTTCACAGGGAGATGGTGTCAGCGAAACAATTCGGATTGGTTCTGTTCTCAATACAGATCATGGGGTAGATCACAGTATGATACTCAAGTCATACACGGCAGATATTGATGCTATCGAAATAATACCTGAAAGAAATTGGAGAGGTACCGCACCCCGTATATTCTTCAAGCCACCGTCTGGGCTGTCCCCACACACATTTACTATGGCAGGAATTGATGCAGAGAAGGTCACCATACGCGCCAGTGCGAGGAACTCTCAAGGCTTAGGTCCTTTTTCAAACCCGTTAGTGATTTCCCCGTCGTCGACTGTGCCAAGTGCACCTACCTCTGTTTTGTTGTACTAAATAAATAGTATAGCCAGGTTTGACTGCTGCACTAATGTCCTGTGTGTGTATGACTTGCATATAATCGACGATTCGATTCACACATTGGCACACGCTATTCATTCTTTTGGAAAAGGGATTAGATAAAATGAAGTGCAGTTTACATCTCTAGATCATGTTTATATATCCGCTCAAATAATGGGTCATGGATATTCTCCATTTTGTGGAAATGGCACCCTCTCCTTCAGTATTATGACCATAGTGGTGTCTTATGATGACACATTATGTTATTGTAGAAAATTTATGTAGGCAAAGCTAGAGTGTTAAGATCTCTCGCGTATAATATCTAACCCCCTATGGTCAAACAAGGACATATGTACTTGTTAGCTATTTTTCGATGGTCCCCTGAAAATTGCCA
>JAZGVQ010000182.1:0-12094 GCA_037356215.1 Thalassiosira gravida | reverse complement strand
ATGGTCCATTGTTGGAAGATAAGCTGTGTAAGACCACAAGCCAACAAGTCGAAGCAACAACTTCCACCTTCCAATACACATGGCCCTACAACTGGCATTTTCGCTTCCGCCACGCCGTTGATGATCATAACAATCTACAACATGCATCACCCAGTCTTGAGGACACTTGGAGAACTCTGTGGTGAGAGGTGCATGTGTTCACGTCTCTTATTGCGCTCACAATTGTAACAGCAAATCCCAAGTATTGAATTCCGCCAAAAGCTTGCCTGGCATCTCATTGGCAACCCATTCTTTCCAAAGCAGCCTGAGGTCCTTCAGATTGACTTCTTCTTGTGCATGAGCTCCACACCATCAGTAATGTGCCCAAGTACGCCCATAGATGCCAGAACAGAAAGTGGGTTTGTGATGCCAAAAATTACACACATCACGTCTACACAGTCCCTGGATCCAAAAGAAAAGTAAAAACATATTTTGTATCTACCCCTGGAGTGTGGTTGTGTCCTGCCCACATTGTGCAACACGCTGTGGCTGTCTCTGTGGCTACAACAATAAAAGTTTTAATTCAGTCTCTACAAGTTTTGAGTTTTTAGTGTATAGGTTAATATAGATTTTAGCACAAAAGTACTAAGAAAAACCCTGGTCATAGTAGCAATTTTGGGGCCTACGCAAAATTTCTCGTCTTAGTAGCCTATTGACTTTTAGCAACAAGTTTGTTTTACCTGAACTGAACATGCTTCAAAGTGGCACTGAATTCAGTCAATTGGTACCCTGGTGCGCAGATATGTCAAGGATGAAAAAAATAGGGCAACTCATTGATGTCAGTGCTCTAGAATATGCAAAAGAGCTGATCAATTATGTTGCATGTACTCATTTTTGGCTCATCTAAGGGGACTGTATCAAGCTCAATATCTCATACCCAAAAGTACTGACCCATGCAGACAATAAATGTGCAGAATAATGAGGAATTAACATATGAAAAAAATCTCTCATTGGCCATCGTGTGGACTGTCTACAGTGTACAGTGATGTTGAATAATCAAGTCGCAATCAAGACAGATTTCGTCAACTCACAGAAAATGTCATAACCAATGGTATGTCTCGGTATTAAAAAAACTGAAACCCTTCTTGGCTGTGACACTCATCTACAGGCACTTCTGCAGCCGATAAGCTGCTGGCATTTTCAGCCAAGCAAAGAGCTACTCTCATCGATCTCAGATGATTTGTTATTGGAATGCTTAAGGATCCGCTAGAACTAAGCAGACAACTACTCAGGAATCCAGGCAAAATATTTTCATTAGTTTCTGCCACAAAAACGTACCAAAGATCCCACCAGTGCCCACATCCCAGTAGAGCGGATCAAATTCCCCCTGGGTTGCTATGCTATTGTGCTGCTTCAAGGGGTTAGTATTTTTGGGCCAAATCTCAGAGCAGACACAATTGACAAGTACATCAAGGCAGCTGTCAAATTGTACACAGACCAAGGTCTAGATAATCCATACAAACTAGAGGACGAGAAACTAAATGATAATTTTCCAGAACTCTTGATCAATTCTCTGAAAAGATAGAAGAGAACTAGTCACTAATTCAATGTTCCAGTATTTTATTGACCTGACCAAGACTGTACCTGAAGATAGTCTCATGTCAGTATTGAGAGATTGGTTCATTTAGATCTGATACGGCATACCATACAGAGACAAGTGATACCAAACTACAAAGACCAAATATTAGATAACATCTGAGGGAGTAGAAAGTGATGAGGCGCAAGCTTTCAGGTTAAGTGATATCTCTACAAAAGATAAAAAAGGTCGACATCTAAACTTGAAGAAGGCAAAACTCTCTCAAGTTGATTTTATGAATGTAGTTCGGAGCTTACAAAATAATCAGGTAAATGGGGAAGACGTTATCCATTACAAAGATTATGCCAAGCTTGATTGGTGTGATGTGTAGAATATATTTCAATGAGCTATACACGTTGGTATGCCTCATCACAAACCCAATGCAAAATATTTGAAGCTCTTGCAAGCAACTGCTAGAGAGAGGTATTAACTATCAAATAACCAAAAGTTCTCCCAAAGTGGTCTTCTCAGCAGCAAATGAATTATATAAGATGAATTACAGTGGAGTTTTTATCAAAAAGAGGCTCAGATGGAGATATGATGCCTTTATGAGGTATCTGTGTAACATGATCCAGGTTGCAAAAGCCCATACAATTGGCCTCACCAAATCACTTATCAAGCTAACTCCTGATGAGGAGATAGAGTTTTAGAATCATTTTTTGCACCCCAAGGGACAACAATACACTCTGTTACTTAGCTCTCTCTAAGTGATACTAACAAGATCAATCGTATGGTTTTCTTTTCTTGCTTTTTTCATGTTCTCAGGCATGGCATATGTTTCTTGACAGAGAATGATACAATGCACATAAGCACTTTCACTACCCACTCTTGACACTTCTGGTGTCTCCATTTCCAATGTCAGCATAACTCACATGGAATGGAGAGTCGTGGCAAGTTTTGGGGGCTAGGTTTCATTGTAGTATCACTAAAACCTTCCTAGTAGTGACTTAGTTGCATTATGGATATCATATTATATTCTTATTATGGATTATGTTATCTTGTTTCATTTCATCTATGCTCACACTTAAGCACATATTTACCATGACTGAGATCAAGGCATGACGGGGGTTTCTACATGATAAGAAGTAGCATTGGAAAATTACCAGTAGATGCGTATCTAAAACATATGTGTGCCTTTTTTCTGAACTCCAAATCATGTGTAGACCTAAGGATATGGCTTATCATGTATTGCACTATGTGGCTGATTTCAGTGGGACTAAAAATCAGATTTTGACTATGCTTCTGAGTGGCTTTAATCTCTCATTGAATCATAAGCATCAAGTGGAAAGAACTACATACTATCTCCATCAAATGATTCAAGTTGATTCCCACCCACCTTCCCCCTGAGCTATCATCGTGGCAAGTTTGGGGGGCTAGGTTTCAGTGTAGTATCACTAAAACCAGTCTAGTATTGACTTAGTTGCATAGAGGATATCATGTTATATCAATATCATTATCTATTATGCGATCTTATTTCATTTCATCTCTTTGCTTACATTTTGGCACATACCATGACTGAGATCAAGGCGTGACGGGGTTTTCCGCATGATATGGAGTAGCATAGGAAAACGTTTGTGTGGGTTGTAGACATTTGTTGTTCCAATGCTGCCATATCAAAGAGTAAACAAAAAAATTCAACATTCAACGAATCCATGTATTAGTATCATGTGTCTAGATCCATGTACATTCCGTACTATCGTATGTATCATCTAATTGTACTCTACTCAAGTTTGAACTAACCTCGGCACAATTCAAGACATGTTGTGATGCAATAATCTACTTGATCCATTGATTCATAGTTAGCACTGTCAGACCGAGCACCAGCAATGAGAGAGGGTGACTCTGCAAGGTAAAAAGTGGCGATTGCCTATTGTCCACGGGTAATTACCAATGGTTTATGCAGTGTATTTGTTCCAGATTGATCTTTCCATGGCGTGTGATATGTTTGGTAAAGATGGTGATTGTTATCATTGCTTATTTTGTTCACCCATTCAGTATCGTCCCAACTGTCCATCCAATTGGAAAGCAACACCGAGTAATTTCAGCATCTTCGATAGATCCAGTGGTAAATCCCAAAGCATCAGCATATGAATACGATGGCTAAAATCCAAAAGTAGAAGTCAATGCAGAAGGAAGACAGAGGAACCCGCAGCTCACCAGAGGCGGTAATAAGTATTAAAGTGTTGGTCCATCAGTTATTGCTATTCTATAAATTGGCTGACTAATCCCTACCTTATTCTCGGTTACTCTTGCTCTTATGGCGGTCCCCGCGACGTCTGGATTTTGACTTTCCAGGTTTACTCGACCGGGACCCAGAATTTCGATTGCTAGATCTGCTTTCGACGTCATGTGACACGGTAGGAGAAGCTGTCACGGGAGCTGCTTGTGCATCTAAGTATGATGCAGTTGCTGTCACCATGGGCTCTACGAACCCCGGCCTTCTTTTTTCCAAAATTTTGTTCATTTGGGAAAGGAGGCCAGATCTCACCTGATTGTCTTTTAGTTCAAGGTACTGAACGGTGTCGTTGTTGTCTTTCAGAACAGATATTAAATCTTTGGCAGCATTCGATGTTATTTGGTTGTCTTCTAGATTGATGTGTGTAAGAGTAGAATTTTCTCGGAGTACGTCACAAAGTTTACCTGCTCCATCATTAGCGATCCGGCAATTCACAAGGGAGAGTGATGCCACACAGGAATTCTGTGCCAGGGCATCAAACAGAGCTGCTTCATCTTCGCGGTTCAAATCTTGGCCATCTAGCTCTACTTTAACTAATTTCCGGTCATTGTCCATGACTCGATCAATTAAATTTGCAATATTATCCTCAGCAATTCCAGTTGCTGCCTGTGGCTGTGCCGGCTCTTCATTTCCATCTTTAGGAACAAAATACTTTTGCTGGATCTCAAGGATCTGCTTGTTCTTCTCCTGTGGAAATATTGACAACAACAAATCATTCACAAGTGAGGATTAATTTGTTTTACCGAACGTAAAAATCGTGCGTTAATTCTGAAGGTCTAACTCACAGTCCATGGAATCGATGTGTCCCTCATTACGGCCATAATAGCTTCTCGTTTTGCTAATTCTATGTCACTCTCCTCTGGAACTTCATGCATCGGGGGCTTGCCCAAATCAACATTCCTTTCTACCCTCTTAGACTTCGCAGTTCTTGAGGAGCCGATGGCATCAATTTCATCCATGAGGTGCTCATCTATGAGATTACCATTCAAATCAATGCAGGCCACCGAAGTGTTTGAATCAAGAGTGCCAAGAATCTACAAATCACAAAGAAGGAATTTTGAGGATTACATGAACGTACATCACAAAAAAACAAATACAATTTAATTGAATCAATTGCACTTACGTATTCACAACCATCGTTGGTGATTTCATTGTCGCTCAACAAGATTTCGGTAATGGATGTGTTATCCACAAGTGCCAACGATAGAGCTGCAGCTAAACTGTCGTCGAAGCCAGTATTACGAAGAGACAATTTCGCCACAATGGAATTGTGAGCAACGGCCTCCAGTATGGCTTCAAACTCGTATGAATTAATGACGTCTGGCCTGTTATCCAGTACCAACTCTGTCAGAGTTGGATCATTTGACTTGACGCGTTGGAGCAAAAGTGACAGTGATCCAACCTGAGATTGCCGTTGCGACACAATTGCATCAATTTCATTCATGAGATCTTCGTCGACGAAGTTGCCATTCAAGTCAAGATAGGCAACGGTAGTGTTTGAATCGAGAGTGCCAAGAAGCTGGAGAGGCAAAGTAGAAAGGTTGAAAACAGGATAAGTTTCGTTTCAGGTTGGTGTAGAAATATAGTCAAATCGAAATGAATTTGGGCAGCATTCGCTTACATATTCACACCCTTCGTTAGTGATCTGATTGTCCCTCAATGATAAGTGAGTTACTGTCTGGTTGTCCCCAAGAGCCAAGGAAAGCGCAGCAACCAGTGTGTCATCCATTTCAGTATTATCGAACGACAATGTTGTTACAAATGTATTATTCGACAAGGCGTCAATAACTTGCTCTGCCTCTGGGTTGTGCACAAGGTCGATCCCATCCAGCCTGAGTTCAACGAGGTTGGGATCATTCGCAGTCAGGCTACGAATAGTTGCCTCTAGTTTAGCACTCTCATCAGATGCCTCACTCAAAGATCCTCCCCGCTTATTCAAGAGAGAGTCGATTTCTTCCAAAACATGGGAGTCACAATGGTTCCCTTCAAGGTTGATATCCTCCAGAGTTTGGTTCTCGTTGAGGGTGCCGATCAAGTCTGTGATAGAGAAAGTAACAACAGGTGAGATATAATTCCTCGTGACAAAGTAAATCAATTGCATAAATCCATCACACGCACATTCCACTCCTTCTGAATATATTTCATTATTGGCCAAATTGAGATGGGAAATAGATGTGTTTTCAAGAAGAGAAAGAGATATGGATGATAGACAATCATCGTCGATTTCGTTGGATGAGAGGTCCACTTTTTTAATGTAGGTGTTTTCAGCAAGAGCGTCGAACAGTGACAGAGCATCGTCCCGCGCGCCTATATCCATGCTGAACATGGTAAAGCGAATTAATATTACGTTAGGCACAAGTGGAAAGTCTCTGATTTTTTACATTGAAACAATTTCTCACCCATGAAGATCCAGCACTGTAAGTGTGGGGTCATTTTCTTGCACTCGCTCAATGAGTGCCGCAACTTCATCTAATTGCGCCCCTGACCAGTGCAAAACTTCTCGCGGTTCTAACATTGACTTGACCTCATCTTCTAGATCAGGATCAATATCTACATTGCCAGCGAGCTCTAGGTAGACAATGGTCTGATTGCTTTCTAACGTTGCAATCAGGTCTAGGGGTCGAAGAAAAGTAGAGTAGATTAAAATGTCAAAAGAAAGAGTAACAAACAAAACCCAAGCGAGAGCTTCCACTCACATTCAACTCCCTCAGAAGTTATGGCATTATCACCCAACCAAATGTGCGTGACGGCATTATTATCCATCAAAGCTAGCGACAACGATGCTGCTTCCTCGTCTGTGATATTGGAACTCCTCATAGAAAGGCGCTCCACATGTCTATTACTAACCAGAGCATTCCACAACGCCTCGATTTCATGGCGTTTACCGGTGATCTCTTCCCTATTATCAAGGACAACTTGTTTAAGAGTTGGGTCATTCGCGAGGACACGTTCTACAATCTCATCGAACTGTTCCAACTCCATTTCTTCTTGATCCAATTGCTCCTCTCGTCCCTGAAAGTCGTCGTCGTCGTCACTGCCATCCGTGTTATGATCCCCTGCGCGCGATGCAACTTCGGATTCCTCGTCGGATTCCTCTTCGGATTCCTCTTCGGATTCCTCTTCGGATTCCTCGTCAATCGTTACATAACTAGAGTTGTAACTTGAGTGCTTGCCTGTGCTGGCAGTCTTCGATTTCAGGGACGTGTCGTGGGTGGAGACCGACTCGTCCCGGTAAGTGGACGCCGACTCGCCTCCCTCGTATGTGGAAAATGACTCTTCTTCCTCGTAAGCCGAACGGCTCGTCGCCGATTCTGGTGCCGTTCGTTCCTCATCTTCGCTATAAATGGAAGCTGCGTAGGTGCTCCGTGATTTCGTGCCATCCTCCTCGGTATACTGGGACTCTTCCTCCTCTTCACTGCTGTTGCTTTCATCGCTTGAATCCTCGCTACTTGATGATGATGATGAATCAGAGGAGCTAGTGGTTTCCTCCTCGGACACTACATCCAAAGGTTGGTGCAATGAAAGTTGTCCCGACTGTGTGGCCTGCCCCATATGAAGCCTCCGCTCTTCGTCGTCATTTTCCTCTTGGGCACGCAACTGTTCGACAACCTTGTTCTGCAAATTCGCTTGCAGTTGTCTATATTGGCGCAACTTAAAACAAAAGAATGCACAACAAAGACAGAGTCCCAATCCGGCCACGGCGCCAATTCCGGCATAAATGTACGTATTCTTCGAATTGTCCGGATAAATAATAAACGTCGGCGATTGAGTAGGCATCGTTGTAGGGTCTGTGTTAGGCGGATCGATATTCGTCGCTGACACATCGATCAGATCGTCCCAGAACTTAGAGTTGGTCTCCGGATGCTGAATGTGTTTGGGCTTTGTGAAGATTTCGACCATGGTGTTACCAAATGATTCAATCCAGGATTTGATATAGATAGACCAACCACGGATTTCTGGAGGGGTGGGGGGGCTGTACATAATCGTGACGTCCATGACCAGTTGCAACACAGGTTTTGCTTCCTCGTCAGCGGCTCCTCCACCTCCACCTCCTTCGGAAGAAGAGATAATTTGTGGTGAAAACTCAGGATTCGGCATCTGAGACTTGATTTTGACTTCGTCTACTATTATGTTGACCATGGCGAGACGAAAATCAAGCAGATCCTTCATGAGCCTTTCAAAGATATCTTGCTCGTTGTTGGTCATGTTGAGTCCGTCCGGTACCCCCGTCAAAAATACGTTCACAGGCACAACCTCCGTTTCGAGAAGTGCGACGGGAGACAGGGTCGGACTTGGCGTGATGATCTCCTCCTCCTCAGTTGCATTCACGTATATCGTCGGCGACGGTGTTGGCCGCTGCTGTCCAGGGAACACCTGAAACGGAGGCTCGGGATCGGCGTGCGATCCGAACTGCAGGCCGAAGAGGGACAGGACCTTCTCGAAATTTCGCAGGCGGTCGCCCATATCATCGATTTTGAGAAGGTCGCCCTTATCATCGACGGATCGAGAGGGACAAGTGGCAGTGGCGTTGTGGCAATCGAGAAGGTGGATGTTGGTGACTTTCTCGAAGAATTCCTCACTCGAAAGGTCTTCGTTGACGTATCGCACCAATTCATCCTTGTATTTGTACCCTTCTTTATTGTACTTTTGAACTTTTTCCATCCAGTGGTACATTCCCGAGATCCACCGGAGGGGTATGGAGTGGAGGCCCGTGCAGATCTGTCCTGGATCGTTGCAAAAGTCCACGTCAGGAAATAAGGCGCTTCCAATTCCCTCGCGCTCTGCCTTTTTCTTTCCAATATGATAGTTAAGCTTTCCGTAGAGGCACGTTCCCTTGATGCTCAAGCTGCCTCGGCCCCACCAGCAGCATCCTTGTACATCTGCAATATGAAAAGGGACACAAATAATTCCAGACAGAACGTCATATGAGCAAAAGTAAAACTCTAGGGCCCAGTCAAATATGCCTAGCTTTCGTGCACACAACATTCATCTCATCTCTATAAAAACAAGAGCGCAAATGCTCTTGCGATCTTGTGTTGGGTTGTGTAGAGGAGCGGTGGGCACAACAACCTCGTTGCGTGCAACCCATGAGAATCGGCACCAATCGCAAGTACAAGACGGTGCGTTTGGTTTCGGATGTGATATGATTTTGGTACACAATTTGAGCCATGCGTGCTAGATTTGACTTCTATTGATCAGCCGTTCGGTGAGCACTCGCCCGCGCACTGCCGTCATGGACAGCGGGACCACAGGTCAAAAACAATACGTACCAATTCTCCCCTCCCTGTTCTCAGCGGAGACATCGGTCACCTCCCTCCCCACCATTGCGTCCCAGAACCCTGAAACAAAAATGTTAGTGTTAGTAGTTGAAGGTTTCGCACAAAAGTACAGTTGCATGATGTACACTCACCCGTCTCCGGGTACATATCCGTCGGACCACAATAAAAAGGCCCGGGAGCACCCCCCCAATGACCCCGACTCGTCCCGTACGCCACCATTGCCGCCTGCTCGTCAATGTTCAATTGTTCAACGCAATCATACTTCCGGTCTGCTGGTTCACAAATCTCGTCCTCGTACGACCGTCCGTTCTGTCCGCACGCATTACTCGACGGAAATCTGTGCATATCGTTCCCATCATCCAATCCGATTCCATCGGTGGAGGACAGGGGAAGATGGNAGGGGAAGATGGTCAATGTTGAGCTCATCGCACGAGTCGTGTATGATGGAATCTGACATGGCCTGCGCTAAAAAGGCGGCGATGTTGACGAGCCCGTAGACTAAGGATCGCTTGGAGACTTCGGTGGGTCCGAGACCTGCTTCTACAATGCCAAATGACGCCTGTAGACTACGTTGCTGACGTTGCCGCTTTGATTGGTATGAGCTCTGCTCTTCGTCCAATTGGCGTTGTCGTCGCGCTGCAGCATCATCCTGTCCATCCTGACCGTATCCGAGGTAGAATAAATCTCCGTCCACACCCTCCGTCGACATTGTCTTCAATGCATCCAAAAAATGAGGAAACCTGTAAACGTAGCTCGGGAACAATCCTCCATCCCACGTACGGTACATAAAAGCCGCCCTAGTGAACGCTCCCTTCGCACCACCTCCGGAGACCAACTCACCATTCTCGGCTCTCGTCAAGTGAATGAGGATGGCTTCTTTAATGGATTCGTCATCGCGTCGTTCGATTTGAGTTGGGCCTTTGGGGGCAGGAGGGGGGAGGGTGATGACGGCTCCGTCTTCTGGAGAGGCGATAAGACGGCAGTCGAAGTTGGATTCTTCAAGTTTGCGATTGATGGCGTCTAGGAGGGGTGTTTCCTGCAGTGGGGTGAGGGTGGGGTGTAGATGGTTTGGTGTGAGGTGTTCAACAACTTACTAAAACGTGCCGCAATTGACAGGTGGAGCACATGATGTGTCTTCATTTGACATCTTACCAACGTTCCCATCAAATCGCCAGACATCTCCCACACGAAGAGTCCTCCGAGTAAATTCGTGTTGACGTAGTTGGCCTTGTCGCAAACAGCCTGTGGATCATCGTAAGTCACTTTTTGTTTAGTTGACGGTGTGTTATGGAGTAGGGTAGAGAACAGAGGGTTATTTAAAGAAATCAGAATATGCAAATAAATCCAAAGTAATACGGACATTTCTTGATGGCTATCACTCACCCAATCCAGACCCATCCTTAAAGTACGCATACTGCGTATAGGACGGTTCGTGCCTTTTCGATATCATGCCACCCTTCCTCAAATTGTCGAGAATGTTATAGTACACGGGCGTTCCAAATTCTTGAGGCCAATTGCCCTGGTCGACCATGCCACCTCCTCGTCCGTTGGTGTTGCTGTGAACACCGTTGAGCTCGGTGGCGAAGGAGAAGGTTTTACCATAGAATGGGACACTGCCGCGATTTAAATGTGTTGATGTGTGTGAGCATTACAGAGATCAAGCGTATCAGCATGGTAGTGCATGAAGATCTTATACTAAAGAGGTATATGTACATCCGACAAAAGACACAACACACACAACAACAACAACAACAAAACTGGACGACTCGGAACAAACTCACCCAATGCTAATCTTCGAGGCATACCCTCCCGCACCTCCCTCGTAATAATTCTTAACACACCCATCCACGCTCAACCCATCCTCCGTATCCCAAGTCTGATCGTACAAAGGACTATTCACCCCCGTACGCGGCTCGTCCGCTCCGTGAAAATCGAACGTCATCAAATTCATCCCGTTCAACACTTGCGACAGGAATTCCACGTCCAAAAACTCGATGTTGGCCGGTCCGCACGGCAGCGCGGCCGTGAGTCCGAAGCTGCCACCGCCCAAAGCTCTGTTGCCGGTGGCGTATTCGTATTCCGTGAGTGCGGAACGGACCTCGAGGAGGAGCTTATTGAAGTTTTCGGCATCGTTTTTGGTGCCTCCATGGGGTTCGTAGCCCGGATACTGCCAGTCAATGTCGATTCCTGAAATGTGAAATATTGATAAATTCATGTGTGCATGATAATATATGTGAGTAAAATCTCCAATACGTAATTCAACACTGGCCGGTTCCCAATGCAACTGAGCAAGAGAGAGAGAGAGAGAGAGAGAGAGAGAGAGATAGACTCTCTTTCTCGAAAAAGGTTACACTCACCATCGAAGCCGTAATCGGCAATCAATCCCACGCACTCCTCCGCAAACCTCTTCCTCTTAATGGGACTCGCCGCCACATCCGGAAAGCTTCCGCTCAGCGTCCACCCCCCAATACTGGGATAGATCTGCGCCCCCGAAATATGCGACCGGTAAATGAGTCCCTCCTTGTACTTGTGAATGTTGCACGATTTCGAGTTGGGAAAATTGCGATGACACTGTTCGAAGTACTCGCAGGCTTCTTCGGGAGGGCCGGTTTGACCAGGGTTGCGTGCTTTGTTGTTGCTGTTGTTGTTGCTGTTGTTGTTGCTGTTGTTCGAGTCGTCAGTTGTGGTGGAGGTGGTTTGTAGCCCTCGTCGTCGACGACGACGAAAGCGCGAAGTGGTGGAGGTAGAATTGCCATCGATTACGACGTCGATACCATCTTCTGCATCGGCAAAAAAGTCCTCTTCCGACATATCATCACCAGTAACATCACTCGGATCCGTCGAAAACTCCCCCTCCACATCCGTAACATTACCACCATCACCCTCCTCCTCCTCCTCCTCCAACATCTCCACGAATACCCCCCCAAACTTCCCATCGTCCCTCCCCAACCCACCCTTACACGC